>WJEZ01000807.1:0-22699 GCA_009869925.1 Thalassaphorura encarpata
GGACCAAATAAATTACACCAACTGTTGTTTGCGTCTCTATTCCTTGTACTTGGAAACAATAACACAAACAACTAACACGGTGGTTATAAACTCAGACTCTCAGACTTAAACTCCAATTGTAAACTTTCCGCTCATTTCACTCCATTTCACATGGGGGACGACTAGACACTAGTAAAGGGTTGAGATTTTATTTTATTATTGTCTTTCCTCCCTTCTCTTTGCAATTTGCGTGCGTGTCGGTGGGAATAAATCTACCATCCTATGCGTAGCGTTTCAAATCATCTCATGACTTGACTTTGGCTGAAACTGCATTTTGTACTGTTCTGTAGTTTAAAGTTAAAGTAAACAAGGCGGCTGCTGGCTAGGAAGACAAAATGAAAGCTCAAGAGTCAGGACAAATAATAGAACATGATAATGATAAATAATCATCCTCAGTCTGCTTGCTACATCGTCTCAAACGAGAAAAACAAATTTGGCGTAAATCTTAATTTTAACAGCATCTTCATTACATGCTTCACGAAAACTCTTCCTTACTACATTTCAAATTCTCATCCCACAGGAGTGCGAATTTCATCTGAACATAAGACACGCTATGGCAACTGGCTACGCTTCTCCTATTCCTTCGCTCTGCTCCTCTTGAGTCGATTATGATTACGGCAACTTGGGTAATTTCTGGACAGGTTCATTGGAAGAAGATTCATGTAATTGTAATTGTAATCCAAAGACGAGGACATCAGGCGCAGCTAGCGGAATTACAAAGACGCACAGTTCCTCAGGAAGTCATTTCTCAGGATGCCAAAATAAGCCAGGCTTGAGCTACACAGCTTCATGGCTATTCATTTACAGTAAATTGTAGTTGTATAGTTCCCACAAAGTTTCAAGAAGTAAGGTACGGTTTCTTAGGAATAGATAGGAGGAAGTAGAGATCACACAGAGAGCGCCAATTATGGCTGAATAAGTCACTAATGAGTAATGGCAGGATTCGAGCTTCGGTGAATCAGTTAGCAGTACCCGGATTAGGATGTATTTTTAGAATTTCCTGTCAGGCGAACGGTGGTGACTAATAAGGAACCTAATCTAATGAACATTTCCTCAAATAATTTTGCACTCAATCATATAAAGAATATATTTTCAGATAAAATTGCACTTGATCGCGAGATAACATCTGTAATCTTATATGTTAATTAAAGAATTATAAAGCAGAGTTAATTTAAAATGTTGCTTTCTATGCATTTCTATATTAAGACGCAGATTCTAAAATCTAATCTACCACTGGCATCTCGGAAGAATTTGTGAAATATGACCTAATCCAAAAATAGTTTTCTCAGCTCAAGGTCCTTCACTTCCCCAGACTGTAATTTTCCTCTCCTCAATTCATAAAACAAGTAAATAAATAATGTGAAAGAACGCCTTGTTGAGTGTAAATTGTGAAAGCAATATGATTTTACATCACATTCACTTTACCCACCGCACCACTATTGCCGTTGCCGTTGGTTGTGCCTCTGTGGTCGACTTGTGGCTTAAAGTGCCGCATTTGACTCCAAAAGTCTCGAGTGGAATGGAATTGAATTAAAATTTGATCAGAATGTTTACTTACTTGTCCCATCCACTTCATATGACTGCAAAACCTCCAACCCAGAATTGTGGTCCAAACCACAAATAATAAAATAGTCGCAAAAGCGAGAAGCTGGTCCACTGATTTTGTGTGCTCCAGGTGACGACGTCATTTTTTCTTCCTTTTGCTTTTGGTTTTATTTTATAACGGGAATTAAAACCCGGTTGATATCCAATTCAAGTTCTCTCTATTGTTCATTTCGATCTTTCTGCAAAAAAGGAACAAAAAACCGTATTATTTTTTGCCCTGAGCTAATTTTTCCGAACCGCATTACTTTCATTTCTTAGCAAATACCTTGAGCTGAATTTGGGAAGGAAAGGCAAAATAATGATAGCATGGCAATAGCAAACTTGGAGTTAGAGGCCACAGACATTGCTAAATATTTAACATGGCAATTTCATATTCTGCTGGCAGAACCCGGGTCGAATATTCAAGGATTCGGATAATTGCGGCTTAGGCTCTAGGATAAACCAATTTCAGTTGGTCCAACAGAAAATTACTAGAGGAAATTATATAAAAGAGGAAGTCAAGTTTGAAATTAACAATTATATGAACGCAACGATTTACTTCGTTGAGAGGATTTTGAAATTGCGAAGTAGAAGTAGTTTATTCTTTCAAGGTTGGATTTGATTTTGAGGTCAAAGCACTACTAAAAATGATATTAATATCGATCTAGACATTGTTAATCGCATTTTTTAAATGTAGCCGTTACACAAATATAGCTGATTGGTAACAGTTTGCTTACAGAAATAAAAATTAACTTCATTACTTCTAATTATTTAGCCAACTCGGATAGGCTAGGGCTAGGTGATATGTCCTGGTGAAAGGATCATGCCATTGTCACATTTAGATTAGAATTATTTAGAAAACGATTCCAAACTCCTCTAGCGTCTAGTGCTCTAATCCAAAAAGACAAAGTAAATCGATAATATAATTTACTCATGCAACCCACTGCTCATCGTAACTGTTCTACTTGGGCTGCTAAGCTACATAACCTTCAAAATGGTTGTTAAATTGAGAAGTCGTAAAAGTTAGTTAGCGTAGCTAAGTAAATGAGTGATTCCAATTCCATTTCAGCCCTAGACCTCCGGCATGGACAAGACGTGCGAATATGGGCGATAATTACAATCCTCCGTCTACGTCATTATTATTCTATCCAGAGGTTCAACTTTCGACAACTACAACTCTCTGACTCTTCCTTTTCTTTCCTCCAAATGTGATACACAACTTTACGACCGACTACGACCTTTTCATACCACAAGTTTCCTTTATTAAATTTACTCAAAACTGAGTCACTCAGCTTGTCTATTTCTATTCCTCTTTGAAATTGATATTTTAGCATGAGTGCTCTGGAATTGTGGTAATGCCTTTAGCTTTAAGCTAGCGTAAATTTCCATACTTACAAATCACGATGAAAAGTGTCAAACACGACATAACCAGAATGTCAGAACTAGAAGCTGCTAAATGGAAAATGTATTTGTAACTTGACAAGCACTGGAATAAAATTAATGGGAAATAAATAGCACGTAAAATCTGGAGGGCTAATCCAGCCAGTCAAGTCAGTCTCTGTGATCTCTGTGCATGTCCATGTCCAAGGGCACAACGATGAGTTACATCAACTTAATTGGACAAAATTGATTCCAGACTTGCCACGAGGCTCGGCTCTTGGTCCTGGACTGGACTACACGTACACGGCAAATCTCAGGAGAAAGACCTTCGCCCAAATCCCCCTTTTCAACACTAATTTCTTTCGTGGTGTAGGAAATAAATAAGGAAACGTCATTCCCTCATTCATATTAATCATTCCCTCAGCCAGCCCAGTGATTTTAGCACTAGTCTATACGCATTTGTAATTTTGTAACTCCAATGTGCGCAATCCTCAAGCGAAACCAAAATACTAACTTGAACTCACTCTCAAGACGAAGGTAAAATACAAAGGCAAAACTAGACAGGATCTACAAGATAATCATAAATGCAATTAAACTAGAAATGAGCAACAACCCAGGGATGCATGCATGCATAAAATTTTAACTATATAGGCTACACGAGAAATTTAATTGTTTGCTTAATGCCCTTTGCCTTAATTTTGATTACATAATTAAGACAAGTCTAAAAACCCAAGGGTGATTACAATTACAATCAATTAAGGGCAACTCAAATCAAAATAGCTCATCGCAATTCAACAGACAGAACAACAACATTAAATTTGTTTATAAATTTAGTTGAACTCAACATCAGCTAGTGAATACGTTGTTGGACAAGTTGATGTTAAAGTGATTACAATTACAATCAATTAAGGGCAACTCAAATCAAAATAGCTCATCGCAATTCAACAGACAGAACAACAACATTAAATTTGTTTATAAATTTAGTTGAACTCAACATGAGCTAGTGAATACGTTGTTGGACAAGTTGATGTTAACTACGAAGGTGATCTTAAGAGAATAACACAACAGTACACAGCACGAGGAGGTCTATCACCCATGCAGCCAATGCAATCACAATCTAATATTCCTCGACCTCTGTCTGACCTCGAACTCAAGATGTTGGTTGACGAAGGCTGACGACGTAACCATGCAACCACAACCTCCACAATTCGCAAGCGACTAGATTTAGCTTAGCGTAGCTAGCTAGTGTGCAAAATATAAAACTACACCGTATGTNTAGCTAGCTAGTGTGCAAAATATAAAACTACACCGTATGTAAGCAAAAGCAAAGCAAAGAAGGATGAGAAACAGAAATAAACTGCTCCCAGTGATTCATCCATAAATCCATATTTGTATTTTTCCAGCTCCTTTGATCCCCTAAACTTCTAGTCGAGATCCAATAAATAAAATGCGATTCCCAAAACCACGAACGGAAGGAAAAGATGTTCCGATTCTTTTGCACCAAACAAAATGAATTATGAGCGTGCAAAATTGGAGTTAGCTCTACCTTGGGTTTGAGCATGTTTCAACTCATAAAGAAAAAAAAAGAAAGAAAGAAAGTAAACCAAATAGCCAAGGCATCAGGTTTCGTATCACACTAACTTCCTAAGCTAGCTAACCATCCAAAAGAAAAGAAAAAAAAAACTGTCCACTTCCTTTAGATTTGCGCAATCCGTTACTATTCCTTTCATTTGATTCTGTCGCCGTGACACACAATAGAAATAGTCTAGACCCAAGCCTATTCCTGAATGCACATAAATGCAGAATACTTGTTTAAAAGTTACAATACAATATAAAATCTACAATAATGTAATGGTCCTACAACAACTAAAGCTACAGCCAGCCCCAAGGATAAGAAGAATTGAGGATGAAAAGACATTCATGAGTTCTATTGCTGCAATTGCATCATGAACACCAAATTACATACAGATCTACACATCTAGAACGTATCAAAGAAAAATCATGAAGAAAAAAGAAGCAAATATAAAGTACAGTAGAGTAAAGCACAATTGGAATACATCTTTAGACTACTCCTTTCGTCGCACGCCGCTCTTTTCTTAAAGGCTCAGCTATTTTCATGTTTAGCTTTTGCTTTTGGATTCCTTGGAAGAAAGATGTTCTTCCTCTTTAGGAAAGGAATGGGAATTGCAGAAGGACAGAAGAACAGTTCAGAATACAGAATCGTCTCAACACTTGAGCCAAAGATATTTTTCTTATCTTCGCCTCCGCTTTCCGCTCCGCTACTATAAAGGCTCACTTCCATTTTATTCATTCTTAAGGAGACGAAGAACCCAGGTGCGGGTGCGGGTGCGGATGAAGAGAATTTTGTCGTCTAAAAGGAAAAGTGAAGGGCTAAAAGGTTAAATGCCTTCTTCCCAGAACATCTGCCACCTCTGTTCAGCTTTGCCTGTCCAATACACTTTTCTCCCCAGAAGCTAAAAGGAAGACCAAAAAGATTCACAGAAAAAAGAAACTTCTTCAGTTTCTTCTACGTACTCTACACTTCTAACATTTCCTCTTTGGGCTAAGCTATGCTATTATGCTTCATCGAATTTAACGAGCTCATGGACTCAGGGCGAGAATTGACAAGGAAATTATGTCTTCGGTCGATATTTTAGTTATTAACATTTAGTCCAGCCATGAAACTGAAAGAATGGTGACAAAATCCGAACGATGTTGTATGGATTGAAGTCTAGTATCGAAGCAACCCAAATTTCTGAAAACCTATCATATTTACCCTTACTAAATGACAAAAAGTCAATCAAAAATGTGCGAATCAGCGAATCAGTGTAATTAGCAGAAACAAGGCTCTTCCAAATAATCTCGTCACGACGAAAGTTTATGGGTTACACGTTTGACAGCAGTGAATGACAAAATAGTTCGAGCAATACCGAGAAAAATACGCCTTGCGAAATAAATATTGCAGAAAAATTGTTCTTTGCGTTTTTTACTTTAATTATTCAAGTCTCTTTCCGGAAATCATTCGCGGAAGGAAAACCCATTCCTATAACCTACCGGTGAATTGTAGGTACCGGTAAGATTAATGTCTGACCATTGTCCACCGTCCATTACATTCCACTTGCGTGCTTTCTTGAAACTAGGAAAAACTCTGTTCTGTTTCTGTATGTGGACTGTGGAGTCAGACTACACGTGTGGATGAATGTAATCCCAATTTCATTACATTAGGATGAGTTCTCTTAAGGAGAAAACAACACATACAGACATGCTCTAATCTTGAGTAAATAGACAAAGAGGGAAGGGTTGAGAAAAATACAAGCAGATAAAATTCTAACCGTATCTGTAGTAAAATAAAATGAGAGAAAAGCCAAAGGTCGTTCCCTTGTTTCTCTGTGAAAGAAAGTAAGTTGTTTCATCGCCCGAGTAAAGTCAATAGAAATAAGCCAAGTCGATTCTCTTCCTTGTTGAAGATCAATTGCTCCCATATACCTGCCTTACTGCTCAACCTCTTCATCATGAGAGCCTCACAAATTAAACGCACGTGTGGTCACGTTTTCCAACCACCTGTCATTCCTTCTCTCGACTCAACCTACACGATTTCAAGTTAAACACCGTGTGTATGCATAGCACGTTCCCCTTTTTGATTAAATAAGACATTTAGGAGTGATTTGGGCTCAAGTAAAATGAAATGACCGATCGATATTATATTATTTAGACTGGTCGGTCCCTCCCCGTGGAACTTAGAAAATTCATGGAAGGTTGGTTTATATTCGGAACAAAACGCACAAAATGTAGTCATGTTGAAATTTTTAAAAAAAGTAACAATGAATTATTTGAATGAATTTTCCGGTCAAAATTTGAGTTTACCGTATATACAATCATCAAATGTGCTTTGTACTTCTTCAAATTAAATGGGACAAGCAAATTGGCATTGGCCGGAAATGACAACTTGGTGAAATTAACGTTTTGTAAATTAACAGGATGTCAAATGAAAATGCTCTGATTGCGCTCGTATAGTTAGAGCTGTGAGTACGACACAACAGAAAAATGTAACATAAATTGAAACACAAACAACACGTTGTTCAAATCTAATCAGATTTTGAATGTTTCCGGAGATTGGATGAAAATCAAATTAAAAGATTTGCAGAAAGTGGAACAGAGGCAAAGTGCCAAGTCAAAGGTGACTCTCCTAATTGGCTGAACGATACATCAAAAATCAGTTATGGATGATTACAAGCGATTTGTAGAACAAAGTAAGATTTCCCACAACCAAAGACTAATGACCAGGAGTTTCCCAAGTAAAAAGTAAAATTGTATACCTTATCTTCCGTACCAGGCGACCTTGCACTATATTTTTTTATTCATTTAAAACAAAAGCACGTTTCCATCTCCACTCTTCCTTTCAACGAAACTCTGCATTGCACACACACTGTTTTAGCATGTCACAATACACTTCAAAAACAAAACTGAGACGAAAAAAATGTCTCAAATTGTATAGCTTGGAGCATGCAATGAGAAAGTGGTTTTTTTCTTAGCGGTTTTAGCCTAAGCTCACTTGGCATGGCCAAGGAAGGATTAGAATCTCTAGAGCAATTTGTGTGTGGATTGGAGGACCAAGATCAATAAGATGAATTTTATTCTGCGCTACTGCTACTACAACTACTACTGTGACTCTTGCTGTAGTAGTATTTCTATTCCATGTCATCTCGTGTGTTGACAATAAATTTCTACATTATATTACTCTGCATTGCATGAGAGGAGTGGAGTCAGACCCCACCCATGGATTTAAGGCTCCACTACTATACTACTCCAATCCAACTACAACTATGACTATGAAATACGAGACTAAACTTATTTTGTATTCACAACTCCACATCATCCTGAATAACTTCATGAGAGCTGAGCTAGCTAGGTCGCTAAACTCAACTAAAATAAGCCAACTTTTGCCCTTCCTGTCTCTCGTCGTTGTCGTCGCCCAACTTTGCCCTCAACTCAACTCAAACTCAAGTAATCAATAAACGAGAGAGAAAATAACTAAAACGTCAAGTGAAAAAAAACATTTTCTACTAAAATCAGTTTTTCTAACTTTGCTCTGCTTCTGCTGTTCCTCCCAACTCTAGTCAAATAAATTAGTTTATTCGCATACCAAATCAATTTCATCAAATTGGCAAGTTTCATAATTAGAATAAATTATGAAAATAATTTTTTTAATTAATTTCCACGTCTTAATGCATAATTTCTCCTTTCTATCTGCATAACATCAAGTCTACCTAGCACTAGCAATGCAAAGGCGATGACGGATTTTATCCGGTTCAGTTTATTCGGTCTTCTAGAGTAAACTAAGTAAGTGCAAACACTTGAAGAGTTGAGTTGAATGAAACAAAATCGGGTCAGTGAATTCAAGGAAGAAACGGTGAGTCCGATTTTGCTTGCATTAGCATTGCCCGTTCCAAGGAGGATTTGACGTGCGAACTGAGAACTTCCGGGTGAGGACTGGGACTGGGACTGGAACTGGAAAACTTGGAGCAGTTTTTGGTTAGAAGAGCAAACTAAAGGCAGGCGAGTTCCTTTGAGAGAGAAAATGATAGAATAGAGTCCCGGTGTTAAGGAAGTGTCTAAGGATGAAGAGGAAGGAATGCCCCAGGGATTGCGCAAAAAAAAACTCACACTCATACGGACAGAAGTGTTGGAAAATAAATCGAAGAGATTTTAGAATTCAACCAACGCACTTATCTCTAACACCAAAAAATATCACTTCACTACTTCAATAGAAAATTTCCTCAATCTTTTTCTATTACACACAAATGGAAGTTTTATTTATCAAATCAAGTTGATAAATGTTTTCTTCTCTCTATTCCTGAGAAAAAACAACTATCATGTCCAGGTTTAATGCAGAAGCTAGACTTATTTCAGAAAACATAGCTATAATACATCAAGTTTCACATATGTCTTCAGACTTGGCATTACTATGCTACGGTGTACCACGACACGAGGAACGCAACTATTTCCAACAGCCAAGCCAATTCCAATTAATTATTCCGTCCCTGATGATGAGTTGAAAAGTGAACTAATGGAGCATTACTACTATCGAAAATTGCATCATAATTGCATGTCTGCCGATTGAAGAAGCATCACTCACTAAGTACGAAGCAAAGGTCTCAGAACGAGTACAGATACAGATATATAGGAAAAATATGGATTAACTCGAAACTTGTCATTGGCAATCAGTATGCATTCGTCCTCCTTTCATATTTCATTTCTATGGTTGGTCCTTTTCTTGTAAAATTGGGGTCATGTGCATTATTTATTTTATTTGTTGTTGTGTTGCTATTTGCTTTAGCTTCGTTTGGGCTATATTCCGAATGGGATGCAGAGGACAGATCTCAAGAGATTTGTTTTGTGCTGGGCTAAGAAACTGCGCATTATTTTATTTTATTTTTACACACATATGATCTTATCCAGGATCTGGTCTTCCTCTGCCCTACGTTATCAGATTTCTCAATAAAACCATTAGACCAGGTTGCTCTTGCCCGATCCAATTATTATTGATTTTGTTGGTTGGATATAATTCGATAAATAACAGCCTGCTGCATTTGAGTCAATATTTATTTATAGCAGCTATCGAGGAAAATATGAAACAGTTATAAAAAGTGGAAGTAGCGTATATCGTACTGTGTTATTTTAATTTTATCAGCCAGCTCTATGATGATGACAGGAAAATGTAATCTTTGATTGAGCATGTTTAACAAGAGTCTGTACTCTCAAGTATTTTCCCAAGTGGATCTAATTGTTTTTATCTTTCAATTTCAACCCTTTTAGTCCAAGTCCAACATTTAAGTGTGCAGAATTGAATAAAACGTGCACAAGCACTTGTCCACTGCACTGCCATGCATCATGGGAATCCTTCATCCCAGCCAAAGCCAAGCTCATGCTCAATGCCAACGAGAAATATTAATTTAATATTATATCATTCCTCCACTTTAATTTTATAATGTTCTTGTAATGAATGTGCAGCGCGTAATTCCCAACAGCTTTAGCCCTTAACGTCAAAGGCACGAGAATAAAGTAAAAGTAATTTACTTCCTAGTTCCCAGAACATAGAACCAAAATATGACAAAATTCAATTCAAGCCATGCCATAAAATGATCCCATTGTATTATGCTGTAGTTCCAATGTCAAACCTTGACAATTCACTTTTGCAAATACAAAAATGCAGTGAGTGTCAGTGAGTATGCCTTTGTGTTATGACTACGTCAGTCAGTAGTGTCTGGGAATGAGAATAATGACTAGAATTATAAGCGTAGACAAAATCCTGGGTTGCCAGCTAGTTATTCAAATATTTGCAATGGTCGTAAAAAATTTTTAAGCCACTAAAAAATGAGTGTGCCTGAACCTGACCCTGTAGCAAAATTTGTCATCGAATTAACACCAATATGACTTTTAAGCTCTATTTAATTTAATATTTAAAAACCTTATTTTAGACACTACTAGCGATAATAATTTTGTAAGCCTATGCACGGGCAGATTCTACAAGTATTTAATTTTGAAGCAGTTAAAATAGATGCTTACCTTCTTCCTCGAAATTAAATTAGTATTTCACAAGTTAGGAAAAATTATAACTGAACTGGGAATAAATATAAATAATGTCAGTAAGCATTTTTTTTAATATAATTATTCACAGTCACACTGAGTATTTAGTCACTGCACTATGACAAGTTCACTTTTTGTTTTAGTAAATTAAAAATCGATTGATTCGATTGACTGGCTACGCTAATGACTGATTACTAATTTTCTAATTTGTAAACGATTGATTGGAAAGTTGGATTATTTTTGCGTGAGTTCCATTCGCTCCCATGTAAAGTGATGATTAGACACGTAGCGTAGTTTGAGAATTGCAATGTTTACCAACAAAGAAAAGAACAACAATTGCCAAGTTTGACAAGACAGTGCATGTGCTCAGGACAGTAGCTGAGCTTCAAGTGAGTGACGGCCTCACTTTCCTTGGCTCTATCTCCGCACTCACTGACTCACTCATTCCATCCAATCCCACCAAATAAAATTTTTACATTTTACAACTTTAGCCATAGCCACCCCAAATATTAAGCTAGGAGGAGATTCCTACCATAGCGTCCCTCGACTCTGAGCACGAGCACTTTTATTTTAACCCGAGACCCAAGAACAAATTGAAATATCATTAAAATTGAGTTTTATAAATAAAAAAACTACCCCAATTCCAATAGTGGTGTTAACACCATATTCTTAATATCAGAACAGAGTTCAAGTTATTGAGTTTTATATCAATTGATTTCCAAAAATACTTTATTTTCTCCATTCGGTGTTTTTCCTCAGCCGTTCTTGCGGTGCAAAGATAAGTTATTCCATGCGTAGTGTGCAGGAAATCTTGTATCGCGTTATAAATTGGAGAATACTTTAAGAACACCAAAAAACACTCACAACTAATTTTTCATTTTTAATAGGGCTTCCTCGGACATAAAGTTTTCCACAAGGTAAAATTATCTTTAAAACGAAACTCAGGAAAATTACAAAGCTTAAATCCACAGGGCCCGGTTAAGTAATCGATTATGACAGAGTTTTAGAGTTCCAATGTTCGTGCCATAGAGATGCCAAACTTCTATGGCGTCACCCTTGACGCACCGTTACTTTCTTTGTTCGCACCCGCGAAATTCAAAAATTCAATGCCACGTCATTCCCGCCTTTTTAATACTCCAAGGCCGCCGTATCACTGACGCACCGTTACTTTCTTTGTTCACACCCGCGAAAATCAAAAATTCAATGCCACGTCAATTTACGCCTTCTTTAATTCCACTATGCCTAAACAAAATTGGCAAAATTCATGAAATGCATCATATTGAAATATTGAAAACTATATACCTATACAATTAAAAATGGGCTTAATGAGAATAATTTTTGTAATAAATTAAGGGCCTTTTCCCATTTTCAGAACATCATATGGCCAATTCTATTGGTTTGTCAGATAAAAGGCAATTTCATCTAGTGCTTAATGATCGACGTCAGGGCCCCTTGGTCCTAGGGCCCTGAGATTTCGGCTCACCTGACCTCTTTGTTGCGACGGCACTGTTTGAATTTGACATTATCACATGACCTTCTTGCGCTTCTAGGTCATAAGGTCTTCTTCTTCTTGACTGTGACCGCAGCTGCAAGAATCTACAAGAGAAACCATTCCAGTTTGGAACGGAGACTAATCTCCTAGATTTCATTGATATTTCTAGCGTAGCCCTAGCCCCTAGTCATGCAAAAGCTATAGAGAAATTGGCTCCTTTCCATCATCCCGGGCAATATTCAAATTCAAATTACATTTATTTTGAGTTAGATTTTTATATGCATTATATGCATTGCATGAGGATTTTCCAGGTTCGGATTCTGGAATCTGACAAAGTAAGCTAAATCTTCGCTAATAATAATTACAATTTTAATGATGTAATATGAGCTGCCTAATTTTAGTGAAAATGGCTTTAATTAATTTTAGGTATTCCAACGTTGCTAATCTGAATCATTTCACTAGGACGAAAGATGAATAAATCTTTGTTCAAATGGAAATCTTCGCGTTTGCTGTCATTTGCATCAATAGCAAAGCGATTTGCTTCGATACAGCGGAAGTATGTGTAGTTTTTTTACTAGTTCATTATTAAGTATTCCGATTGAATCTTTTTTAATTTTGCCTTTTGTTGTCTCTTAGGCAAGGATGGGAAAGTGTGATTGGACTTGAAGTCCATGCACAGATCAAATCAGAATCCAAATTATTTTCGTATGCATCTGTGGAGTATGGAGTTCCAGTCAATACACAAGTTTCGCTTTTTGATGCAGCTATTCCAGGAACTTTACCGGTAAGTGTGAACACGAAATAATACGTGACCATTTGGTCTTTGTACTTGGAGATAAATTATGTAACATTAAAATTATTACTGCTTACAGATATTAAATAAGAAATGTGTCGAGAAAGGAGTCTTGACTGCTTTAGCATTGTCATGCCGCATCAATGAAAATTCTGAATTTGACCGTAAACACTACTTTTACGCAGATCTTCCGGTAAAATATTCTAACGACTATTCGTTTCATGTATGATATTTGGTATCCTTCTCATAAGTAAAAATGAAATATTGTTGTTATGTTTCAGGCTGGATTTCAAATAACCCAGCAAAGAAAACCAATTGCTTCGGATGGATATCTGGAATTTGTAGTCCATACTCCAGGGATCCACAAAGCACCATATTACCGCAAATCTAAGATTCGTCAATTGCAGCTGGAACAGGACAGTGGAAAATCATTGCATGATGAGGGCAACCAAAGGTGATTGTTTTCTTTTGTGACTCTTATCAAAAATTGTCTAGACTTAATATTTTTTGAACTAATCTTAAAGAAGCCTTATTGACTTGAACCGTGCTGGAATGCCGTTGATGGAAATTGTATTTGACCCAGATTTAAAAGATGGTGAAGAAGCAGGTGCGCTTGTTCGTGAGCTCATTTTAATTCTGGATCGCCTTGATACATGTGACTGCAAAATGGAAGGTAAGTAATTGTTGCACGACAATTCTTAGAGTTTACACTAATGCTATATTTTTCTATATTTTTGCTTAGAGGGTTCTCTTCGGGTTGATGCTAACATATCCGTTAACCGGACTGGTGAACAGCTTGGGACAAGAACAGAAATAAAAAATCTTGGGAGTGTTCGTTCATTAGTCAATTCGATTGAATACGAAGTCCAACGACAAATTGCATTACTCGAGAACGGTGGTGAAATTGTGAATGAAACTAGATCATATGATGCAACTTCCAAAGAAACCTTACCAATGCGAGATAAAGAAGTTAAACAGGTAATATTTAGATGAATATTTATTATTTATTATTAATTTTTTTCTGAATTTTGACAGCAACATGTACGATTAAATTTCTTTAATTTTATCCAGGACTATCGTTTTATGCCGGAACCAAACCTGCCACAATTAAGATTGACTTATGATCCTCAGAAGAAAATTCCCGAGAAAGCAAATACTGTCAACATTTCCCATATTCAAAAAAGCCTGAAAGAATTACCTGACGTAACAAGAAAAAGACTGACTCAAACGTACAATTTGCGTTTAGAAATGGCCATGATTATTGTTGTAAGTATGAGAAGCAATGCAGAGCAGAATTTAGAAACTTTTGTAGGCTTGTATGATTTGGTTTTTTTTTAATTTAGGGTACACCTGGTATGTTGGATTATTTCAATTGTGTTATGGATATCAGACCTGTAGAAGATGGGGTTAGAGTTGCCAATATTTTGCAAACACAAGTCATGCAGTGCTTAAATCAGGCCAAGATTGGTTTTGAACAAATGTAATTCTAAGTTTTTACTTTTCTTCTATCAAAATGATAAATTTCAAGTATTTGCTCCTTCATTCTAGTCCAATTTTCCCTGAGACATTTTGTGAGCTTTTTGAAGCTCTCAAGTCTAACATGGTGAATCTGGACAAACTACAGACCACATTAAATTTACTCTTCAGCGGTGACAAGAGGCCTCCGAAAAAGGTTTGTATTAAAATTTCACTTCGTATATTAAGAGAAAAAGAGTTAAACAAATTTTTAATGTCTATGTAGATCATTCAACAGGAAGGTTGGATAAAAGTGAGTAATGATGAAGATATCAAAGCAATCTGCCAAAAAGTTTTGAATGACAATCCAAAAATTGCCAAATCCTATGAGGAGTCCAGGCATCCGAAATACTTGAAAAAACTCATGGGCATCGTTAAACATGAGACCGGTGGAGTATATGACATGAAAAAAGTTTCTGAGTGTTTTGAACGTACTTATCCAGACAAAAAGACTTCTAGCTAACTAGCCAGTTACGAGTTGATATACGTAGCACAATTTAACTGAATAAAAGAATGTTCTGGACAAATCAGTTATAGTCTGTATTTTATTTTTCATTTTGTCGGCCCCCCAATTACAGATCTAGTAAGTCATTAAATTAATTTATTCAAAGTATAAAACATATTCACTCGAACTGGACTACCTGTACTTAATACATCTAATCCAATGTACACGTTTCATAGAATTATGTATATAGATTCCTTATTTACAATAACTCAATAGGAATTGTCAAGAATATAAGTAAACTGTTGGAAGGACGCTTAAATGTTGAAGTTACCAAAGTTACTGCCGATGACACTCCTAATCGTGTCCAAAGTCTTTTTCTCTTTTTCAAGGAGTGATTTTGTGTTTGCCAATTCGACTTCCTTTGTCATAAAATCTTTCCCCAATTTCTCCATCTTAGATTTAAGATCTGCGAGCTCCTGTCAGTGGAAACATTTTTTATTAGTATGGAATATTTCAGTTCTGTTAAAGTTAATTTTATTTAATGAATATTATAAGTGTTTAACTCTTTACCGTTTTCATTCTCTGAGCATCCGCACGCCACGAGCGCTTATCCTCTTGGGCCGTATTCAGCTTATTCTTTAGATCGTTGATTGTTCCTGTGTTAGCTAGATTTGATAAAAGAAACGTTTTTATAATTCTTGAAATATGGATTTTTAATATTTCTCATGCTAAGTCATGTCCAGAACCTACCTTCCACTAATTTGTTCAAGTTTCCAATCTCTTCTTGAGATACCTTTAGATCGTCTTCCAATTTCTTTACCTGAGCTTTGGCAATTTGATAAGCATCACGGATGCGCTCCACCTCCTAGAAAAGTAGACAAGATTATCAGTTTATGTTTGACCATAATTCCAATCTACTCATTCAACATCAGTTGATATTTCACAAAGCAAACTGGATTTACTGGATTCGTAGTATTACATTTTATTAATTACAAACGCACGAATTCTTCAGCTCAAATGAGAATGAATTTTGCGTACCTTTGCACGTGTGCCCATCTCTGCGGCGTAGTCTTGGTTAGCTTTCTCCAGACGTCGCTGGAGAGTTGCAACATCAAGCATACCTTTTTCCTCCAAAAACGCCCGTTTCGAAAGGAGTTCAGTTTGGTGGTCCAACTGTAATAAAAAAAAATACTCAATGAAAACATAAATAATCAATAACTAACATCGTTGTGATTGAGTGAATCAATTATCAGCTTACCAACTCTTTGAGATCATCACTTTTCTTTCGGTAAAATTCCAACTGCTCCTTTGTATTCTTGACTTCACTTTCTACAACATCCATTCTCATCTTGTGCCAGCTCACTAAATCACTCATTTGGCATTTTACCTCACTTTTGCCCTCGGATGGCCCCTGAAAGAAGCGAATTTATAAGTGAACACGCACGTATCTTTTTTCTTTTAGCTTGATGTAGCCAGAGTAAATGCACTGAATTAACGTCTTTTCAAAAACTTGCCGACTCACCTCTTCAGCATTAGTCTGTAAACTAAGACTTTCCTCCACCATGTTCAGCATTGGCCCCATGTTTTGGGCATCATAGTAAGTGAAAGCCATCATATCCTGATTTGGGTAATAAGAGTAAGCGTATTGACTAAACCCTCTTTTGAGCATTACAAGACTATTGGTAATCATCGGCAAGCTGTGAAAATGTCAAATTAAAATATTATAAATTACTTCTTCCGTTCTTCCTTCCCTATCGTATTCTTAAAAATATTTGGATATATTATGATTTCAAATATTACTTTTTGCGATCATAAGGTACAGATCCAATGACTTGGAGAGCGGTTCCAATAACTTTCTCATCTCCATGGTAAATACAGCTTGCGATATGTTCTGCAATGTTCGGCTTTGAAGCGAGATTCATAAAAGTATCAATTGATTCTCTATTGGGAAGTTCAGCCAAAAGTCCTAAAAACTCCACGATGCAGATGGATTGATTTAAAGCGTCCACGTCAGTAAGTCCATCGGTTTTTGAATTCAATATGTCTTCCGTAAACTTACGGATAAGAGCGTAGTCAAGCTTAGAAACAATGATTTCTCTAATCCCTGGAAATCCGCAAAGCCTGGACAACTGTAACATTAAAATTCCATTGTGGTTACTAAAGGCCAGCGGGTTAGTAATACAGCAGTAAAAACAAACTTGAACTTACGAATCTTGTGTACATAATGTTCTGAGCTACATAAGAAGGCTTTGTAGAATCACTGAGAATAAGAACATCTAAAATTCCCTTAAAACCTTCCTCAATTTGTGCCAAAACATGTTCGTCCATTTTAGTGGGTTTTGTGAGCCACTCTTGCTTGGCGTCAGTAGTACGAATGCTTTCTGCTATGATATGATACAACTTTAGAGCTTCTCGACTAAGATAGGCTTCCTGTTGGCCAAACTTCATAGCATAGGTCGCAATGTTCACCCCAAACTGAAAAAAATATTTTAGTTAGCAAAAATAAGAAATTCATCTTTCGATGTCGCAGAAAACCTTAGAACATGCTGTACCTGGTGATCCTTGAATGTCAATACTTTGGCCAAAAATGATTCATACAACACTAGAGCCAGTTCCAACAAAGCCTTCACATCATCTATGTACAATTTTCCTTCCCTCTCAGCTTTCCCCAGATACAGCGAGATCTCAGAGAGCATTGAAGATAATTTAACTCCCGTCCTCATTAATGGGCCAGACCCAGAGCTTTTTTCAGTCAACGCGCTATCAGCTTTTCGAATCAATGTCCTAAACATGGAAGACAACTCCGGAATTGTAGTCAAAAGAGAGTTCTGGCTCAAATCAGCATTAAGATCTGACAGATACTTCCAGCGGTCCTCCAACATGTCGGTGAAAGTACGAACGCCGAAGCACACAGCTGAAAAGAATTGTAAATGTAGATAATGAAACAAATTGTAACATAACAACCAACAATAAAATATAAAATCAGTGGTACTCAAATTAGTGAGTTAAATTCACTTTTGTCGAGAAGTTAAACAACACACCTTAGTTAGACTGAGCAAGACCATATTCTTACCTGCATTTAAAACTCCACTCAGTGGACGTTCAATGTCGAGTAGGAACTGTAGATGAGTAAATGTAGCTTGAATACGATTCCCTCTAGACGTGTCACTATCGAGTCCCTTTTTTTCAGCCATCATTGGGAATGATCGCAATAAGTGTTTGCACTGCTCCTCTTCCTTCACCATCAAGACGCAGCAAATACTCTCACAACATAAATTCAGTAAAATCTTGATGGGATATTCCAAACTGTCCAAAGAACAATCGTCTTCTTTCCAGAAGCATAACATGACCTTCTTAATTAAGATAGCCAAGTGCGGAGATTTAAAATTGACCATCATAGCTTGGGTAAATACTTCAATAGCCTTCAAAATAACAACTCTGTCCATTGGGGGCAGCTCTGGGTCAAGATGCTTCGTAATGAACATTAGCATGCCATGATGCTCCCTCAGAATCATTCGGACTTCTGGGGATTTTCCGACACCCTGGAGAAACTCCATGCCCTCTCGAAAAGTCCGATGCAGTCCATCATTCATTCCTTCACCCGCGAGAACTCTCAATGAATCAAAATAACATCTCAAGCGTTCAATAAACTCTTTTTGAATTCGGGGACTGTGATCGAAGTACAAAGAGAAATCTCCACAATTAAATGCACATGCAACATTCTACAAATTAAAATAAAAACAAATATGTTTTTATAATCTACCCCAAATCTATTTTAATTTCAGTAATGAAAATCAAAACTAAATAATTTTATTATTACCAATAAGTGGCCCATTATTTGTGAAGACGCAGACTCATCATGAAAAATGTGTTTTACTTTCGCAGCATCAAACGCCTTGATGAACAACTCCACCTCCGTTAGATTTCCGTACTCCATGATGATATATTTTGGATAATTAGTACAGCGTCGCTACAATCAATCAAACAAAAATATTTCAAGCCCTTTCCTACCACAATAATTCATCGTCTTCAACATCCATTACATTTTCGTCTTCTACACACTCATCACCAAGAACTCTTTAATTGGAATAAATCTTAATTCAATTCTTATAACATGTCAACTTCATTCTCTGTTAGTATTCGACAAAACAAAACAAATGCTCGCTCATATCACTCCCCTGACCTTTGACCAGACCTGACCTGAACTGTGTCTACCCAGCTTAGATTTTGTTCGGTTTTAAATTAAAAGTAAAAGACTTACCGTCGCGTCACGCAGTGGCAGTGGGTAGGTAGTCAATCTCTCATTTGATTATAATTTATTAAAAAAACTAAATCGGACTGACTGTAATACAAGTCTAAATCTAGATCTTGAAGGCAAGAGCCCCTGCTATAGTGTATAGACACACGCAGTGGGCCCTTATTCTATGAGAATCGGGCTGTAGTTTCTATAGCTAAAAGTCTAATCCTGATCCTGATTAGTAATATTGATAAAATAAACAACTTGTACTTTTTTATTACAAACGTACACCTTACGTCGTAGTGGTAAGTGGTACAAGTACACTACACACTATGTATGTAGTTTTATTTTTCGTGGACAGACATACAGTGTACCTGTAGTACGTAGACCTAACGTACCTGTCTGTCAGTACGCTGTCTGTCCGTCCGTGTCCGTCCCATCAACCCTAGGAGCATGCATTTGCATTCTCAATGTTAACCAAACGGGACTTTGGACACTTTCTTAATTAGCTAAATTCTATACTAAAAACTCAAAAAAAAGTAATGAAACTTACCTAATTGGCATACACTAGTTCTTGGTCACAGGATAGTTGAACCAGATGAGGTCAAAGTTGATTATAACTGAATTTATGAATTAAATTATAAAAGAGAAGACGGGAGTCCGAGTCGAACCAAGCAGATAGGCAGAGTGGCAGTGAATGGCCGGCAATTTCCTTCCTTCCTCTTCTTCCGTTTTTTTCTCTCTCTTAACAAAAGCATGAGCACTAAGCCCGCCTAAACTCATACGACAAACCGCCAATGGTTTTTCATTCAGGCTAAACGCCAGATGGCAAACTTCTCACTCGGTCCTAACAAACGGCCTGGCCCAAAATGTAAATCAAGACTAAATTTCACTCAGGTTCAGGGTTTTTATTTGCATTGAACTTTTATTTTGAAACCCAGAGCCAGCCAACCAGTAAGGATTTACGATATCATGCAATGACATTTTTGAAATTACGAGATTGTAAAATACATTCGTTGGTTTGCAATTGGAATTTATTACAATTTTATGATGATAATTTATTTCAGCTAGAATGAAACACTGTGACTGTGAGAGGTTAGTTAGTATGGGATATTCAAATGGAATGGGAATGTATCATTATTCTTATTTTGTAATGATATTTTTAATTTGAAACGATGGCCCACGGCTTTGAACTTGGAATCCTTTAATTTAATGTCCTGAGCCATGTGGAACAACTTTGAGTGAGTGGTGGTGGTGGAACTATGTCTGCCCAAAGTACTACTACGAATTATGCCCTTCTTGGCATGGATGAGAATATCATTCAGATGCAAATTCAAAATTATTCCGTTCAAGGAATGTTCCACTAGATTCTCCAGTTTCAGAATATCCTGACTCCTGTCCTATCCTGTCAATTTAATTGATACTTCACGTTCGTAGGAAATACACTTTATGCATGACCTGAAGTTAACACTTCTGTCATGTCACTAGTTATTCTATAAGGTTCTACACGTGGTGCTGCCTCTGTCAGCTTAATCAAATCGGTCATCAAGCCCTGTTAAGCTAACGACGGTAATGAAAATGAAAAAGTTATAAATGACTGATGCTAGACATGATTAGCAATACATTCTAACTACGTATTAAGCGCCCTTGCTACCCTTAATCGTGCGTATTGTTCAGAATCTTAATGAGATGACAGAGTTTGATTGGGCACTCACTTGTGGAAGGCTAAGATTTAAAAATTAACTTTGACCTTCTTCCTAGGCTCTGGCTGTCAAAATTAAATCTGAATTAATAGCTAAGGTTTTGCGGACTAGCTTTTAAATGCAGTTCAAACCAATTCCCAAATCAATTTTATGAATTCGCTGCATGACATTTTGCAGTATGACAAAGGAAGATAATTGAGTGGATTTTGCGTAGGAGAAAAGACAAGGCAAAAGAAGTCGGTCCAAGTCCAAGTCAACAACAGTGAAAGTCAAGCGCTTTTTTCATATAGGAGAAAGGAAGTAAGAGCAGGACCACAGCGAGAGCAGCCTGAGACCAAGGAAGGACTCATTTATTTTGAATGAAAGAATTCAATTGAAGGATTTATTTATGGACAATTTGTAGTAGAGACGCCAGGGCAGGCGCCCAGTGGGAGTCCAATGTGGCCACACTTTGGCCAACACGACCCGCCACTACGTACAACGACACATTCTTCATCCTACCCATATACCCCAACACCTACATCTTAAATTCTCAAGTTAAATTTTCCCAAATTACATGGCGTCACCTAGTTTGTCAGGATTAAAAAATTTTCTACGACTACAGCTATAGAGCATGACAGAAAATTACGTAGGGATTTCGAAATGTCATGTCACCTTGCTCTTCAAATTTTCTTTTGGGGCCCATTATAAAAGTAATATTATCCCCAAACAATAACAGTGGAGTGGAATAAGACTTTCTCCAACAAATATGCTCATTCCATATTGTATTATTGTTTTTCATTAGTCACAATTGAGTTTTTCTCAAGGAAGCGAAGGAGCTTAGGTACACCCACGGCATTACTTATTTTGAGCATTATTTATTTGATTATCCAGTCCTTGAGGAGGAGACCAGAAAATGAGATGAAGATGAGCTTCGGAGATATTGCATTGTTTTCCACGCCAAAAGCTGGAAAGAATGGAATAAGAATACAAGTACTAGTGGAGTGGAGTGTTATTTGAGG
The DNA here is from genome assembly GCA_009869925.1 of Thalassaphorura encarpata. Taxonomy (NCBI): domain Eukaryota; kingdom Metazoa; phylum Arthropoda; class Collembola; order Poduromorpha; family Onychiuridae; genus Thalassaphorura; species Thalassaphorura encarpata. Next base: position 21,777 of record WJEZ01000807.1, read on the forward strand.
GTAAAAAGGAACAAGATAGGAAATAGGAAGGTCGAGCAATTCTTTTTTGGGTGAAATAGCCAATTTGAGATGTTATGTGTTGAAATATTCATTGAAACTCCTGTGTGTATGTAGTACGTAAGGAGGGGATAACCCCAGGACGACTATATCAACATTACATCACACAAGCACACACACATTGACTTTTTTCCCTCATCCAAAAAAGCATTCCAGATCCTATTATAAACGTGTGGATAGGATAGCGAATTGTGTTTTGTTGCTTCAGAGAGATAGAGAGAATATTGCGATTGCAAAGCGAATGTGATACAAGAGCAGCAATTGCTCTAGCATAGCTACAATGCCCAAACTATACTACACAAGCACAAGACTCGACTCTCATTTATGTCCCTTGACTCTTAAAATGACTTTTCTCCTAATAATGTTCATCAACTTGAATGGGTTTAGCCAGCCAGCCTAGAAGGCACGGAGAAAGTCAAGCTAATACCATAGAGGATAGAAAATAGGGAAGATCACTTGTCGGGCTCACAAATCCATTCATTTTCCCATCTCTATATGTTCAGTTCACCCTATATGAACTGAACGTACTTTTCCTCAAGGGTACTCTCCCTTGGAAATCATCACACCTTACCCTTCATCCCAGGACAATGATTATTTTTACTGCAAATATAAACCATAAAATAAGATCTAGGGCTGAAAATTCATAACGCATGGGAAAACTTACATAACCAATGATAAAAAGTTCATATTGTTTTAGAGCAAGGTCTTATGTTAAAGGTTAGTTACAAACATTGGAAGACTCAAGCCAAGTCCGGGCTGTGATAACTTTGTCGGAAGTCCCAGACAGACATAGAGTCACATTTGGGAGTAAGTAAGACTTTCTCTTTAACTTTCTTTCAAGACGAGACTCTAGTCTAGGCCGCAGA
>WJEZ01000808.1:0-22667 GCA_009869925.1 Thalassaphorura encarpata
TGAAGTACATGGCAGAAAGTTAAAAAAATAAGTGTTTGTTTTGCATAATCAAATTCTTAAGAACTGGCCGTAAATAAATATCTGGCTGTTAGTGCATTTTATCCAGAAATTATGGATCCAATATTTTATAATGATGTAATCCAGCCAGTAGGAGAGGGGTTCCTCAAGTTTAATTTTGGAGAACTATCTCATCCAACCCTTGGAACTGTTAAGCAATTTGAAGCAGCAATTCCATTGTTGAAATCAGATATAAACTTTACCCCATTCCTGGAAACCCTAGGGTGTCTTAAAAAATCTCAATTCAAAGAGATCGCTGAGCAATTACTTGGGAAATGTCGCCCTTTGTTCGAAGAGGATTTGGACGAAGATATTCTTAGAAAAATTGAACAAGCTGCTTTGAAAGCTTTCCTTCTGACCCCTTCTTACTGCAAGATTGATTTTATGAAAAAGGAATTTCAACTATTAGTGAGGTTTATTCTTCTGAAATTAGCAATTGATGGGTTTTTTGATGACTTGGCCCAAGAGACATTCTTCAATGAAAAATCTACATCCGGTCCAATATCAATCCTAGATATGGAATCAAAGGCTGGACAAATACTCCAGGCATTTACCAAATGTTTACGTAGCAAAGAGTTAGATTCAGAAGATACAGAACTTCCAATCGTATTACCTGCTGCCAAATCTGTACTTCCTACCTTGAAAATCTTCACAAAGGATCTTAAAGAAGGAGTTCCTGACTATAAGACAAGGATTGAACCATTGAAGAAAGAAAGCCAAAAAGCCTTTTATCGTGCTTTGTCCATAGCTGGGAATGTATCCTCAGGCCAAGGCAGCTCTGATTTTACATTTGCAGGCATGACTGCAGGAACGATTCTTGAGCTTCTGGCTTTTCTAAACAATTCTGCAATTGGACCGGAAATAAGAAAAAGCGAGGGATTCAAACATTTTCTCGAGTTGTTTTATGATGTATGCGGAGCAGTCTGTGCAATTTTTGAGCTGAGTAGAGATATTGAGTTGAACAGAACACGGGATGCCGCAATTTTAAAAGCAGCGAATGAGGGTAGCAAAGATTTGCAGAAAGAATTCGACTTGTACTTTGAACGTTTGAAGAAAGGATTGTCAAACGTTGCTGATGCCGCTACAATCTTAAGAAAATCTAACCCCAATGCAGAAAAGCTCGAAAAAGTCATTCAAACAGCCGAGGATTACGTCAATTCGTTGCTGTACTGGTATGCCTATGACAAGGCTACTGCAGTAAACGGAATTTTCTATATAAATCACAAATTCTAGCTAATTCTATTCGTTCCTAAAATTACTACTCCTTCAGTCCTTCAATTATGCTAATATCTAATTAAGAAATAAATCAAGAACTCAGAGAACAAAACTACAATTTTGAGCCGTTTATATTCTGTATTCTGGACTTCACTTTGTCATTTGAATAATTTCGAATTAACAATATAGCAGAGTTGTCACTAACTAAAAACGGAATGAATGAACAAGGATAAACATAGAAAGGAATTCTTAGAACTAGAACCACAACCAATTTCACAATGGTTGAGCTACTAACTACAGATGACAGACGAATGAATAAATACAGAGAACGTCACTCACATACAGTAAGTTCGAAATTTTTAGATTAGAAGAAAAGTCCTTTACGCTCATAAGCTGCGTCTGGTGGATTGTAGAGTGGGCTATTCCGATCTTCGGATGGATCTGGTTGATCTCCAAGACTTTTTTTGTAGCGCGCATCCATCTATTAATTCAAAGAAGGCAAAGAGATCAAATCAATTCATGCTTCGCGGAATTCATACAAATTGTACTGTTAACCAAAAAGATACTAAATTATTTACCTCATCTTCGGTTGGTTTGGAAAGGCGCAAAAGCAAAGTTTCGTCGGGAGTGATGCCCAATAAATTGAACCGGAAATGCTGGCCCCTCTTCATGAGAACCTTCCATTTCTCGTGAACAGCTTGAGTCACTTGGAATGGGTCTGCAAATAAATAAAAGTTTATGTCACTTTTGAGTCAGGTTGGGAGTTAATTTTGTCGAACGAAATAAAATTACTCACTTGTCAACAACAAAGTGCATCTAAACGCAGATGCCGGAGCAGTTAGATAACGAAAGACGGCTCTGCGACAATTGATCCAGTTTGCTGGGAAGTAGCGCCCAGTGTCAACATCAGTAAAATCTCCAAATTGACCACATTTGCTTATTCCTTCACAAACAGCTCGAACCCACCACCCTGCAAGTCGATCATCTTTCGCGACACGAAGTTCTGGTTTCCTCCTTTTGTCCCATCTCTTCTTCCCAAAGGCACCTTCCATCATTTTGTCAATTTCATCAAAGGATGGAACCTATCGAGCAGGAGCAAGAAATGATAAGAATCAAGGCAAGCAAAGCACCATAGCCTAACTTCTCAGATATTAATAGTAAAAATTATAGCTGACCTTTACAAAGCATATCTCCCCAATGTTGCATTTCTGTCCCGGCTCCTCGGCAGTGTTTTCGCAATAGGCTTTGAGCTCATGGTCCAATTTTCGTTTGAGTCGTCGAGCAGTACGAGAACGGATGACACCCACCCAAGAGTCCAAAGCCCGATAACGGGACACTCGGATCCGAACTTTACCTTTCAAATCCATGATAGGAACGTCTTCTGGTCTATAGGTAAACTGCGGGTCCAGGTCACTCCATTCATAGTCCGTGATCCCAACTATTTTCAATCAGATCAGACAGACAGAACAGAAAAAAAGAGCGTATAAGAATATAATATATATAGAACTCATATAATTAAGAAAATTGAAATGATACCTCCCCAGTTTCTACTCCCTCAATAAAATCTCATGAATCCGATCTTATTTTACTTACATTTCTCTGTCATTATCTTCTCTTGTTGTATTTTTGTGGCAGCTGAACGAACTGCAGCAAAGTCCCCCCAGTCCATAGTAATTTTTGTCCAATCCTCCCTCTCGGGGTCAATTCTCAATTTGCTCAATAATTCCATCTTGAACTGAGAATATCGACAAGTATCTAATGACCAACCAATGTTGAATTTCCCCAATTAAAATAACAACAAACTGACTTGTAGCTTCGAACTACAGCCCTCAAAGTCAACTGATTTCCTGGACTGAGCTGCGCCCTTATAAGCTTCTTTTCACCACCCCTTCACCTTATACCCTTATTTATTTTACCTGAGGTACAAATTATTTCGTGTATAGGAGTAGTACACCTGCTTCTGCAACCTTGAATGAAGTGCGTCTTAAAAATGTTGGTCCGACGATTTTTCTGGATTGAACTCTTTCTTGTCCTCGCCTTGGCTTGGCCTGGATTTTATTGCGACGTAGATTTATCAGGTGGGCGTTTTTCAAATCCTATCACTATCACCTTGAGCCGGACAGATACAAGATAGGATAAGATAGGAAGGGACTGCAACCTTGGATGAAGTGCGTCTTAAAAATGTTGGTCCGACGATTTTTCTGGACTGAACTCTTTTTTGTCCTTGCCTTGGCTTGGCCTGGATTTTATTGCGACGTAGATTTCTCAGGTGGGCGTTTATTTTAAGTTCTATCACTATCACCTTGAGCCGGACAGATACAAGATAGGATAAGATAGGAAGGGGTGGAGCCCTTGAGATGCGATACAACGCAACGTTTAGTTTATGTTAAACTCAAATACTTTTTAATAAAAAATGCCAGGTCATTCGGTACAACGTAGATGTTGACAGTTTGCTTTGGATTTGACATTTTATGTTGGTTTTCCTAAAAAATGCCACTCAAGTTTGGTCATATCCGTTATTAATGCAAAAGAAATCGTAAAACATGAGAGGATATTCTCGTAACCCTTCCTTAAACACGAATCGTGCATTTAATTTGACTCGTCGCTAGAAAATACATACACGTTTTGTTTTTGAGTCATAATAGCCAAGATACAAGAGCAAGATTAATTAATCTCTGAACACGCCTCCCTTAATCAAAATACATATGAACATGGAGTAATGTAGTGCTAGTGCCGTAGCCGTAAGACGTAGCGTAGCATTTGCTAGTTAAGCCGAGCCGAAGAAGTCGCAACAGAAAACAGCTGAAATCGCATCCGTTCACATTAGTCACAGTCTTAAGTATCCTCCGAAAAAGTCGCTCCCGAATTCCTTTTGGTCCCGTGCCAATGCTAATGCTAAATGCTAGGTAGACAGGAGAAAAACGTAAGTTCCTAAGCTATCCCTTGTAATGAGTTCAAAGTCTCACTTCCATTTCTATCCATAATCCATACAGATGCAAAATACTGGCAAAGCAGTAGCAATAGCAATACCATTCAAAGTTCTTTCTGTCTTTCTAAACTCATTTTGCCTTGTTTGCAACAAAGTTGTGGTTGTAAGACAACAGAAAACAGCTGAAATCGCATCCGTTCACATTAGTCACAGTCTTAAGTATCCTCCGAAAAAGTCGCTCCCGAATTCCTTTTGGTCCCGTGCCAATGTTAAATGCTAGGTAGACAGGAGAAAAACCTAAGTTTCCTAAGCCATCCCTTGTAATGAGTTCAAAGTCTCACTTCCATTTCTATCCATAATCCATACAGATGCAAAATACTAGCAAAGCAGTAGCAATAGCAATACCATTCAAAGTTCTTTCTGTCTTTCTAAACTCATTTTGCCTTGTTTGCAACAAAGTTGTGGTTGTAAGAAGTAGATTGAAAAATGGTAATGTGGGCAGGCAGGCACGGGGTAGATTGACTTGATGCTGGGGTTAGGCTAAGACTAAGGCTAAGGCAGATGCTGGAGCTGGACTAGAATTGAGACTGAGAGACGTAATCATCTAAACTAAATCCAGACAGCATAGCGTAAGAGGAAATCCGAAGAGTCCGGATTTTCCTAGCTAGCTTCTTCGGTCCTCGGATGATGTCTCAAGAGAATAACTCGACCGAAGAAGGAAAGAAAAGAAAAAATAAGTTGGCATATGGCAAACATACCTCCCGCAGCAGCAGGAACCATAGCATCAGTGTCCCGTTCATTCCTCCCTTGTAATGAGGATCAAATTTCAAGAAGAAAAAAAATCCAAAGACCAGGGACAGGGACTGCGAGGACATCCTATTTCATTTCATTTCCATGGTGTGATGTGCATCCTTTTCCTTCCTTCCTTTAACAAAGTTAGTCAAAAGTTTACACATCCATCCGGAGAACCCGGGTCGAGTCGTTCATTTCATTCTATCCAAAATAAACACATGGATTCAACAATCGAGTAGTCTGGTCTCAGCCTCAGTCTCCCCGCAACATTTGCCATCGTCACATCCCAAGAAATTAAATTAAATTACATTAGTGTCGAATCAGACACCTTTTTGAGAATCTGCCAAATCCTCAAGTGATAAAAAAGTGGTGTGACATTTTTACGGAAGTTGCATTGCAGTGACAAGTGGTAACGACGACGAAAGGATTCACGTGGATGTCTTGAGAAGAATAGCAGAAAAAAAGTTGCTGTTACCGTTGCTTGCCTCCCGTTGCCCATGGACCATAATCTCCTCATTCGGATCTAAATATATTCAAGAAAGAAAAAAAGAAGTCAAGTCAAGAGATAAGAAGCCAAACGTATCTTATCTTTATCTTTTTGGGTGCGTGCCGTCGCGTCCCGCCTTGACTGTGCCGTGAGGGGACAAAGAGGAAACTAGAAATAGAATACCCGGGTGAATATTCCTTCCGTTGTATTTTTAGAACCCACCCTGCAAACCAAATAGCAAATGGTAGCGTAGTCATGATATTGTGGTGTTGAACTTTAAGCAGTTGTACCGTGTACCGTGTCGTGTCTTTGGGGAAAGAAATCAGCATCAGCGTCAGCTCGGGATTTACCTACTACGTAAGCAAGGCATGCATTAAACATTTTACTTATTTAACCAAGTCGAGAATGAGAATCACTTGAAAAGTCGGATCGGATCCTGGACCGGGTGGCTAGGCGGGTTGAGAAGCAAGGCAGCAGGCAAGAACCGAATGAGTTCTGATTTTTTTTCTTAAACTTTAAAGAGTTGGAGTGACAGAGGAAAGAAGGCAGATATTCTTTGGGAGTGAATCAAAGCTGAGTGTGGAAACGTCTTGTGAGGAAAGGAAGGAAGGAAGGAAACGGAAGGGTTGGCTCATTTAACTAATCAAAATCATCATCACAGCTACGTTGGAGGTAGGTGAATTCGAGCATTTCTTGAATAGAATAGAAATCTTAATAAACTTTTCCCGAAGTAACAATTTTGGACACCACCGGACATGGGGACTTCAGATCTTATATTATCAAAGTATTTTAGTTTAAGTTCAGAAAAATATTACTGGTGCTGAATTTTAATACATTGCTCAGTGCACAGACAATTTTTTGTTTTAAAATTCTCATTGCTCTCTATTTCTAATTTCGAATGAAAATCTGGCTCTTACCTTTGCCTATTTAACCCCGTTTAGTTTGATCGGTAGCGTCAGCAGAGTGACAAATTATGGTCCATGGGATGCCAGTGCCAGCCAACACGTCGCGTCGGTTAAAAATGTGTGCACCTGTTTGCAACAAATTGACCTTTTCATTCGTAATTTCTTGGCACATCTCCAGCCATTTACTTCTTTGCATGAAATGAGAAACTAAAGTTGTGGGTTGTGGCAGCGGCAGTACTTGGCCAATGTAGTAGTAAAATAAATCCTAATGTAACGTAACGTAATGTAGGTACGACGTGAGTTCTATTCCCGTTCCTGTTCTGTTATGACTCCGTCCGATATATCCTGGCATTTTACTTGAGGTAGTTTAGGAAGCCAAGTCTTTTCTCAATTCATTTCTTTCTCAATTTTTACTTAATTCGACTAGGCATCGATAAATCCGAATTATAAAACTAGTAGTAGTAGGTTTGTTCAAATTCTACATCGATTTTTACGAGATAGACGTGTAGCCGTGGTTTATATCAGAGTGCAATTTTCAGGTAATCCTGGAATGAAGGTAAAAAAGTATAAAAATTTGTTATGATGAGAATTTATTTTGCAGGGGCTCCATTCGCGGTCACCGTGAAGCGCTCAGGAGAAAGTCCTGTGGGGGACGTGGCTCCGCCGAGTAAAAAGCGGCTGGAGATTTTGCCACGTGCCTTCTACGTCCCACCAATTCTCTTCCCTGAAGACGCACTTCAAATGCTAATGCCAGCCTTTACTTCAAGCCAGGCGGCCGCCGCCGTGGCTGCGGCTGGTAAGTAAAAACTAATCATTTTTTCTTCTCAACTCAATAAATTAAGTCATTAATAGACTATGATAGGGTAGCAATGGTTCTTTTTTCTTATTTCCTGGTCTGAATTTATACAATAAGCGTAAAATGTTCTCTTGTCTCATATTTTCTCTTCTGATCTAATTGCACGTGCTAGTTTGCTAGTTATGAGCTAACCTGTAAAAATCATCACACTTTTACAGGAAATAGGACAAAGAAAGTGAAATACAGTGACAATTGAAGGTTCGATTAAGGCAAAAATCTATTTTATGCCTTTCACGAATATAGAAAGTCAATTCATATTTTGCGAATATTCACAAAAACTATTTCAACATTGCTTTAGGTCCAAATTCGCCATTGAGATGAAATAATGATTTGCTAAACTTAAACTGAAAGTCTTCCTTTGGCTTTAGTTCTTTTTGTTATGCTTTGCTTGCCTCTGCACTGCTTGCAAATTGAGTGCGTACCTAGTCGGAAGTTGTAATACAAGAACATAAATAACAATAGCAAATTGATCCAGGAAATAAGTTCACATTAGATCGGATTAGCCAAGTAAATAAAATATTATTATTGCCAGTGCCAGAAACTCTAGAGCTACTGTACGGAGGGAAATATTTATTTCTCGCTAATGCTATTGTGACAACCCTAATCGTTGAGTCAGTTCATTCGTTAATAACACTCTACTCTTGGTGCTTTTATGAGCAGCGTTTACTACATTAACGTACGCACATGAGTAGAGTAATTAGAATATGGATTTTATTTGAGATTAGTTATTTCTTGACTTTTACGATCTCGAAATTCCAACCTAACCTGACTCACTCTTCATAATAGTATTCAATTCGTGCATTTAGTTGTCAGTTGGGCTGACCAGTGCGAGTTTGGCAGTTTATTTTGCTTTAGTTCAAGTCAGACAGTAGTAGTGCAGTAGTACAAAACAGATAGAAGCAAAGTTGAAAGTTTATCCAAATTGCCAAATGGCAATGACACGGGGTAGGAGTGGTCCTCCAGAGGCATATTTTGACCCGACTTGTTTTCTTTCTTTGCAATTCTTGGAGGAGGATGAATCCAATTCTCCTCCTCGTCAATCAAGTAAATCTGTGCCTAAAATTACAGTAGTTGGGTCAGTATAATTTAATTTTAATCTTTATTTTGCAGCAACTCCTACGACGGCATCACTCTCTGAGTCAGTTTTGCATCAGAAGGACACAACTTGGACAAAGTTATTCGTTGGTGGACTTCCATATCATACGACTGACACGAGTCTTAGGGAACACTTCAAGGTATATGGGGACATTGACGAAGCAGTAGTCATTACAGATCGTCAGACAGGCAAAAGTCGTGGATATGGTTTTGTAAGTTAATTTTGTGACATTTTACACACGTACGAACATATTCTGGTGAAATCAGGTCTAATTTTAATTTTCAATTCTAAACAGGTAATCATGAGTGACAGAATGTCAGCAGAAAGAGCTTGTAAAGAACCAAATCCAATTATCGATGGAAGAAAGGCAAATGTAAATTTGGCGATTCTTGGAGCCAAACCTCGTGGGAATGCAGCCGCTGCTGGTAAGCAGCTGCGTAATACAAAATATAAAATGTTTTATGATGTGTGTGGGTTTGCTGTGTGGGTTATTTTTAATCATTGGGTGTCTCAGTCCATTTTTCATCCACAATATTTTAATGGAATTTCATCGTAACTAAACTTTTTCCTTGATAAATTGAACGAGCTACAGTTTATGGCTGAGACATTCAATCGTGGTAATGGTAATTTATTGGTAATGTTCGTGATGGGTGCATTATTGGTGACTTTTATTGTGCAAACTAAAAGTTGGCTGAGCGTGACATTTTGTTGTTTAGCCTCGTTTCCCTTCACAGCCGTACGGACTGGATACCCTACGTCACTCTTGGCTTCTAACTATGGGTAAGTGTTGCCGTGCTGAAAGAACACTAATCAGTTTTATCCGCCTTTTTGGTTACCTCTATCACACTTTGGTGTTGTTTTTTTTATTTATTTTTTGGCTTTTCAATGTGCGTAATTGAAATTTACTTTTTTTTTGTAAAAATTGGAAATTAACTTTTTCGTGAGTAAATATTTTTGTACAATTTATTCAAAAGCCAGAGTAACTGTACCGACAAGAGCAGAGCAGACTACACAAATTCAATTAGGAACTGAAAGCGGAGTATTTTTTAGTAAATTATAATAAATTCATGAATTTTATTCAAATTTCAGACTCCCAGCCGTGTATCAACCAGCTGCAGCTTATCAACAAGCCATGCTCCCAGCAAATTCATTGGCCTCAGCCCTCGCAACTCAATTTTATGATTATCAGCCCGTGAATCTTGCAGGGTCACCGTTTACTCAGGCACATTTTGCAGCCGCCCAAGCCGCAGCTTTTGATCCTTATGCAAGTTACATTGCAGCTGCACAGGCCCAAGCCCAAGCCCAGGCTCAAGCTCAAGCAGCCCAAGTCCAGGGTCAACAAGCGGCAGCAGCAGCAGCCTATGCTTATTTGCCGTCCGCTGGTGGGGCAGGGAATTCCGCCGGGGCTGGAGTACTCAACCCATATGCTCAACAGGATTCCAGAATTCAATGAATCTGGAACCCATTAAATCGGCCTAAGGCTAAGGCCAAGGCAGGCAGCCTTAAAAGTCAATATGACTTGAAATAAATAAACACCATACTCACTTTACGTACTTTTTAGAACTAAAAAAAATACTTTGTAAACTATCTAAGCTACATTTCTACTATTGGACATTCAGACGTTGTTGCACTGCACAATCATTGAAATTGACTCGTGAGGACAAGCAGTTAAATGCTATAATAAAAATCAACCAAATCTTATCCGAAGGAAAGTGCAATAATATCCCTCAGCTGAGACTAATAATCTTGTAGTAGAAGCTAAAAATATTTCAGTATAATAAATATATTATAACGGGGGACTAAAAGTTTTATCAAAAACATTTTTGACAATAATTTTTAGAAAACCCTAGACTTTAAGAGAACTCAGTCAGTCAAATAAACTCATCGCTGATGGATGATAAAAAGTTGTCATTTGATTCGAATTCATTAAAAAAATTGAAAAGCTAATCAAACGGAACAGCGGCAAGATTCTTGTCAAATTGTTTTAATTTTATTGTCAGTAGTTTATTTGATGAGAACAGAAAAACACAATTGAACTGGAGATTATTTGGAATTGTCTAAGGCCAAGAAACAATAAATGCGAAAACCCATGATTGAAATATTTGAATGACTAGATCACTGGTAGAAATTAATCAGTCAGTAAAACAAATCGGAAATCACACACCTTTGGTTTGGCTTGATTTTTGGAGGAATGGTTCGCTGAAGCTCAGCTTTCTTTACTTTCTACTGACGTTTTCCGATCCCAGTAGTTGCAGCATACATGAACCCACTTTTAACTTCTTCCTCGTCAATTTCCATAGTACTGATGTAACATATCACCAACTGTTAAAAAAATGAATGAATTTTTGAAATTGTCAAGAATTGAAGCGAAAATTAAGATTGAAACAAGAAAATCTTACGTTCATGTAGTCTCTCATTGTTAAATTGGGATTAGGCAACACATTATAGCGCTCTCCAATCTTCAAAAGTGTTTCGTCAGATAATCGGGAAAAGTCAATGTTTGGAATCTGAGATCCTCTGGCTTGAGACAATTCCAACCTCCGATGTTCCATATTTTCATTTAAAGCATCACGGAGAAGTGACTGTGGTTGAGCCTTAAAAAGTAAGACAAGAATCGGACGGCCAATCAATCAGTCAAACTTAATATTGGTCGAATTACTAATAATTAATGATTTACCTTCATCTTCTTCCGGTTCCAACCATTAGTGACCTTGGATGGAGTTGCGGTCTTCGGCTTCAGGACCGTAGGAAGTCTTCGATTTTTATTTTCCCTGGAAATCTTGGATGGTGGGCCCTCATCGTCATTGTTACTGATTGTGTGCGTAACAGTTGTAGTAGTGAGTTGAATAAGACCATGGTTTTGTTGTCTAGATGAAATTGAGTCAAAAGTTGCACCACCTACATGTGCATAAGGTGGTTCTGGGAAATATCCTGAATTAGTCAATGAATGTTTAGATTTTCTTCTCAACGATGAAGCTCCTCTAGGAGGAGGTGGTGGCGGAGGACAATTAATATTCATTTTCTGGAACTAGAGTTTATGTACGCTGTCCTTAGGTCAAAGTTTGAAAATGCTGGAGTGGGCATCCAGGATCTGGTGAGAAAACACAAATAAAATTTATCAGAACAGTGACAATCCAAGAAATATTCTGGAGAGGATTAATATTAGTTTCTGACTCGTGTGACCGTACCATGTAGTCGACTAACTGACTGAGCTCTCCATACGTCCATGTACGTTTACATATAGAAAAATTATTACTGATTAACTTACTGTTTTTAATGTAAGACGTACATAAATATCATTCCTGTTTATCTTATTACGATTTCTCCATATCCGGCCCTTTTGATCATACTTGAAATTCGAATGAGTACACAATTACAAAGTCTAGGCAAAAACTAATAAAAATGTTAGCAGCACTGAAGTCAGGTGCTCACTGCTCGGATTACAAGATGTGTGATTTTCTATTTTGTTCCTCCAGTTTACTCGTAGATTCAGATTAGATTATATCATTTGATTAGATTAGACCGAATGCATCAACAGAAGAAGCTTAACTGCTGAATAAGACAAGACAACTGACTGATAATCAAGTGATTAAACTTGACTTGACTTGATTTGCCTCAAAACTACTTGACATCTACTGAAACTGATTAGCACTGACTATTTATCGATTTATTATTATTTACCTTTAACATCTCTGATGCTGCGAATGGAATCGTTTCTTCACTTCGTATTTGGTTGTGCTGTCCAGATGTCCTTGAACTCTGACCTAATTCCAATCTCCCACAAGTGCTAATATGCTCGGATTACAAGATGTGTGATTTTCTATTTTGTTCCTCCAGTTTACTCGTAGATTCAGATTAGATTATATCATTTGATTAGATTAGACCGAATGCATCAACAGAAGAAGCTTAAATGCTGGATAAGACAAGACAACTGACTGATAATCAAGTGATTAAACTTGACTTGACTTGCCTCAAAACTACTTGACATCTACTGAAACTTTATTTACCTTTAACATCTCTGATGCTGCGAATGGAATCGTTTCTTCACTTCGTATTTGGTTGTGCTGTCCAGATGTCCTTGAACTCTGACCTAATTCCAATCTCCCACAAGTGCTAATACTAAGACTGAACAGAACACTATTCGATTCAAGTAGCAGTCTAATTCGGTCCGATCTTATTTCATTGATCAGGGCTTGCAACGTTACGTCCTTCACTGCCACTGCTTCAAAAAATAAACGCACGTGCTCAAGCTCCTCGAGTTTTCTGGTAAGAAATTTCAGCCAGGCTGGGTCTCAAAATACCCGGGTAAATCTTCCCAAGGCCAAGCCAAAAATGACAATTAAATTGCTTTCTATGTCATCATATCTTTTCAAAAAAAAAATTTTTAATTTTGACCATGTCAGGTAAATTATACATATGTAACTTTCAGAAATTTCCAGAATGAACATTCTATGCAGCAAGGCCTAATTACAATGTATTTTCTATTCATTTGAATTTTAATCGTAATTTCAGAAACCAGTTTGGCTAAAAGAACATATAAATCTTTCAAGCATTCACTGTTTAATTTTGTGGCTACAAGACTAAACACTTGTTTACTCTCATCACTCAATAAATTTCTTGAGCTGAAACTTCATTAGTTAACCCATTACATCCAGATTGCATTCACCTAATGACCCCTAGATCTCCGTGTCCCTGGGCGTGCCATTTCGACAACCGGTTCCGGTCTTTGCATATCGACATTAAACCATCTTGCCAGGCACAAGACAAACTCTAAAAATTAAAAAATAAATGTACCATAAATTACTAACAAAATGAACATATTGATGGATCAAAATTTACTTCGTGTCTTCGGATATTTGTCACTCAGGTTATGCAAACTTTCTGGTCTGCAAACGTAGATGACAAAGAATGGGATTGCTTGGAAAAGAACAAAGAAATCCATGATTTTGAGCCACTCATGAAAACCGTAGAAGCTTATGTAGAACAAAGAGAAGACATCCATGAACCAAAATGTTCCCATTGTGAGCAAAATTTTCCAGATGAGGATTTTCCTATTTATCAAGAAAGTATAATTAGGGTGAGCTTGTCAAATTGTCAATTGCCATATTTAATTTTTACCCCTGGTTATGTCGTTTTGACTGAGTTCTGAACCATTGCGGATGTGCCAAAACTACTCGAGCTGTGTTCAAAATAATGAGAACAACCAGGAGGAAGAGGATGCCATTAGGAAGCAATACGTATGGCCATGCAATATAATCTACTGAACAAGGAGCGTCTTTGATGACTCCATATTTTGGGAACAAATAGGCGAATTCTTTCATTTCGGGTCCCCTAAAAAATATTTTCTTATTTTATCGTCTTTTGGCAAATTGCATTAGGAATATCAAAATTACCCTAAAGTGAAGTCAATTGCGACAGAAAATAGAACAATCGTTCCTGGGAGGCCCCAACCAAACAAGCAGTACTTGATGTAAATTGGCCAACACTTTGGAATTCGGGCTTTATGACGTTGGATCCTTAAAAGATTAGTTTATTAATTTTACTCAAGCAAATCAAGACTTGATTCGACTCGACTGATTCGACTTCATTCGATTGGTTTACCAGAAAGCCTTCATTAAATCAAAGTTGACAACCACCAACCAGGCATAAACGGAAACGTAGATGAAGTGATTGAATATTGCTAGAGAAAATGAAGAAAACAATCAATTTAGAAATTTATTAATGAAGTATCAAAATTTTGCATCTCACCCAATTCTTTACAAAGTGGTGTGCCTCTTTCAACTGTGATCGTATTCACTCCCAAGCCAAGAGAGTAGGAGGAGAAAAAATGCGAAGGAGTGCTAATTGAAAATTTTTATGTCCTTTTTATTAATACTTAAGTTTTTAACTCAAAATTAAACAAATTCTCACGGTGCATTGGGTCCATCCATGTATGTCTAACTTATCATAGACGAAGAGGAACGACATGATTGTCAAAAATGCAAAGACAGCCGCAGTTATGTTCAGGGTAATGTAGGCGAGTCTCATCACTTCTCCCTTAAATAATTCGAAAAAATGTAAATTGTATAATAAGATTTTTAGATTTTACACAACACGTACCATTTCAGAATCATCCTGTATTTGTCCTGAATCAGAGTTTTCATCGTCCACATCCCTCTTTACAGCTGAAGGTGTAGTAAAATGTAGGCGAGTCTCATCACTTCTCCCTTAAATAATTCGAAAAAATGCAAATTGTATAATAAGATTTTTAGATTTTACACAACACGTACCATTTCAGAATCATCCTGTATTTGTCCTGAGTCAGAGTTTTCATCATCCACATCCCGCTTTACAGCTGAAGGCGTAGTACTTGTGTCATCAGCATTGCAAATTCTGACCACCCATTCTGTTGTATTCGCGACATCGAGCTTGTCAATATTTTCCTTTCCTTCAAAACAAAATGAGTTTCTGTCCACATCAAGGGCTGACACGGTCAGGGAATCCAGTTCCATATTTACGTCGTTCGACACACGAAACCTGAGGAAATGAGCCATAGTTAAGGGGTAAAGTTGAACCAATATGGGATTTTAAGCTTTTAAAATTACGTGAGATTATAATTTCCGCTCAGCTCATCCCCACTGTCTCCTGCAGATGAACATCTGAAATAAATAGGAAATGAGAATTGAATATTTTAATGCAATTCTCTTTAGCTATTGATTGGACAATAATTTTTTACCTTGTCAGATAAACTGCAGATATCCCTTCGGGTTTATCATGATCGAGAAAACTGCATTCAAAGTCTCTACATTTAGGAAATTTCACTTCGCACTCTTCTGCCTTGTCATCCTCACAACATTGGGTAATTATTAAAGAACGGGTGAATTTGCAAAGAATGATTAAAAGAATCAAACAAAACTTGTAGAACATGTTTATTACTATTAACTATGATCTAATATTATTTCAATTGTATACATTGCTCAGGGGAAGAATAATACAATGCAATGGTGTGGTGCACAAATACACTTAATGATGATGTCTCTGGAAATTAATTAACGAAACCATTTGAGACTTGACCACAATGACATCATTCTAATTTAATGTTAATTAATACGTCTCCGCCTTCTTATCTATATTGAGATTGAGAGTTGTTGGCTTGGATCAAAATTGGGTTTTACGGAGCAACACACATATAGCGTTGAAATTGCAATGCAATTATTCAAACCTTTTGGCTATCGTTAGTTTTTAATGCTTCTGAATTCGTCATGACTCATATTATTTTCGATTCCTAAAAGTATACAAATGAATTAAACGCAAAGTACTAATCAGTTATACGTGAAAGGATTTGCTAGTGCGTTATGAATTTCAGCCGAAATAGTCATTGGTCGAGCTCATTCATGGCTAACTTTTCGAAACTTGATCAGATTCAAAATCAAGTCTCTATACTACAGCTTCCTCTGTGAACCCTCAATCTGTCCAGACCACCTTGGCTCATTTCGATTGTAGTGTCTCGTCTCTGCACTTCTACGCAAAACAATCTGCCCAGGCACTCGAACAGCTCTGAAAATTGAAAAGGCGAATCAATGAATTGATGATGTCAGTTCCTTCAAGACCTTACGTCGACTCCTTGGAAACTTTTCGCTCAAGTTTTGCAAACTGTCTGGTCTGCAAGCATAGATGATAAACATGGGGATTGCTTGGAATATAATAAAGAAATCCAACCAATGTAACCAGACGTGCATCTGCTCTGCTATGCTAATATAGAACAGAGAACAGATATCCAAGAGCCAAAATGTTCCCATTCCAAATAGAATTTTCCAAATCAGGATTGTTCTGGGTAATTCATTTAAAAGTTATATCAAAAGATTTTCTTTAAAAAGATAGCTTTAGCTTTACTTATGGCTGTGACTTCTTGATTGAGTGCTGAACCACTGTGGGCGTGTCAAAACTATGCGGATTGTGTTCACGATGATCGAAACAACGAGGAAAAACAAAAATCCATTAGGTAGCAATGTATAGGGCCATGCAATATAATCCACCGAACAAGGTTCTGCTCCTTCACCGTAGTTTGGAAGTGGAAGTGGAAATATAGTGTTGTTTTCATGTGGGCTTTAAAAATATAACGGCCATTAGTTAGATTTTTACTCTATACAAGCAGATGCAAAAATTACCCAACAGTAAAATCAATTCCGACAGAACTGAGGACAACGAGTCCTGGAATACCCCAACCAAACAGGCTGTACTTGAAGTAAATTGGCCAACACTTCCGCTTTCGCCCTTTGTGAACATTTGCTGGGCTGTGACTAATTCAAGTAGGGTTTCATAATTATCAGCTTCACCATTACATTTATAGCCAAAAAACAAAAGATAACCACGAATAATTTACCTGAATCCCTTCATTAAGTCAAAATTGACGACAACCAACCAAGAGTAAGCAGAAACGTAGATGAAATGATCAAATATTGCTTTATAAAAATTAGAGGACAAATCAATTTAGAACTATTTTACAAATGAACAATTTGGAACTCACCCAAGGCTTTGCAAAGTGGTGGCATGTCTTCAGCGTGGATAATTGCACTTCCGAGCCATGATGTGAGAAGGAGAAAATAAGCCAGGGTATGCTGTGTTTATATTTTTATTTCATTCCAGAATTAAATACAAAAGAAAATATAGTAGTAGGTAAAATACTCACAGTGCATTGTGTCCATCCATGAATATTTAGTTTTTGGTGCATGATGAGGAAGGACACGATGGTGATTAGCACAAGAACTGATGCAATTAAATTCATTGTAATGTAGATGTATAACAGAACTCCTTCCTATAAACAATTCAAATTAAATTGAAAGATTACAGAAGAAAAAGCAAATTAATTGGAAAATTATAGTTTACCATTTTAGCCTCCTCGTTCACTAGAAAACCCGCGTTCGCAGCCGTGATATCCTCTGCCTCGCAAATTCGGACCAACAATTCTGTCGTGGACTGCAAATCTAGCTCGTCAATTTTTTTCTTTTCTTCCAAGCAAAAGGAATTTCCATTGGTATTATCAAAGGGCGACGACAAGTTCATGGGATCCAGTGACAGACTTCCATCGTACAATACGTGAAATCTTTGAGAATAAAGAAATGCAAGGCAAACTGATTTTAAAATTAACACGAAAGCTTGTATTTTTAAAATTCTTGACTGGAGAAATGACCAGTTAAAGGTTTTTACGTGAGATTATAATTTTCCAAAAGTCCATCCCCACCATTTGTCACAATCACAGGAGAACAGCTAAAAAATAATAGTATAGGTTAAATTGTATCACTACAACTCGGTCACTCAAGAAGCATAAGTAAAGTAAAAGTAGTTAAGTAAATCATGTACCGAATCAAAAGCAATGTCGATTTTCCCTCAGCCCTATGATATTCTGAGGAACTGCATCCAAAATCTGTACATTCCGAAAATTTCCCTTCGCACACTCTCAGCGAATTTTCACAACATTGTGAAATTTTTAAGGAATGAGTAAATTTACAAACAAAAATTAGTAAGATAAAACTAAACTTGTAGGACATTATGGGATGTACACATTTCAACTACAGCTACGTCTTAATATTATTTCCAATGTGTCCATGCTCAGTAGATGCGTGCACTTCAATTGGCAAAAATTACAACGAAGTTTATTTAGTTCAAGAATAAACTTAACGAAAGTGTTCGTTTTAATTAACTTAACCATAACCACATAACCCGATTCGCTTCATTCTTAATCTACGGTTAATTAATATTTCTCCGCCTCTTTTAGCAAGGTGACTTGTCTTGCTAAAGGAGCAATGTACTATCAAGTAGTACAAATTGACCATTGACCTTACAGTTGAGACAAACTAGCATTCGATTATGTTTTTCAAGAATTACATCAGCATAGTCTTATCCATTTTATATTTTTGAGTTGAATGACAATTATGATACTTTGATTGAAGTGTGCGAAGGTTTTCGGATCAATATCCCGCTTCATGTGCATTGCATGTAATTCTAAGTCCAATGTACCCGGCTAACCTCTCGTTTCATATGTAACCATTGCAAGGCCGAACTGTGAATGAGCGTTATGTATGAATGTAAGTATTTGTAGTGTTAAATTCACATTCACTCTTCATAGGCATGAGAATGGAAATGGGGTCACGGACGGACATCCACCGCTGAATCTAACAGTCAGTAAAAAGAGAGGATTCGCAATGATTTTGCACCATTCATTGATAAGACCGTATTGTGTAACTCAGGAATTCTATGTGTGTTGTACAGTACTATTGTAGTGCGCATTTTAAATATTTGGATTTTAGCAATAAGGCAAAATTTTGAAAAATGGCAATGGCAATTCCAAAAACAAGAGAAGAAATGAGCGTAGAGTGGTTCAACAACGTTTTGCAAGCAAAAGGCATAGTCGTGAGCAAAGTGAACTGGGAAGGAGCTGCAAACAACGGACTGGGCGCATTGAGCAGTTTAGAAAGAGTAAAATTAACTCTAGAAAATGGTTCAGAGATATCCATCATTGTGAAAACTTTACCAATTGATCCAAATGTTCGTGCATTTACAATTTCATTGGGATTTGCAACCAGAGAAGTGAATATGTACACAAGAGTGTTTCCGGACATGGCGAATTTTCTAAAGGAACGAAATGTTTCTACCGAGCACCAATTTCGTCACCCAATTTGTTATTATGGGGCTGAAGAACAGAATGGGGAAGAATACAACATGATTTTAATCCTAGAGGATTTGATAGATTCAAAATTTGAATTTTGGAAAGAAGGACCATTTGAGCAGCTGGATTGGGAACGAGCCTCAGCAGCATTGAGACAAATTGGACTTTTTCATGCAGTGAGTTTGGCTTATAGGACTGTTCATGGGATTACCAATTATAGAGACAAGTATTCTTTTCTCACGGATTTTACAAAGAATGAAGCTTCTCTGGATGGCTATTTAACTGGTGGCTTGAGCATAGTTGAAGAGAAAATATTCAAAGTGATGGAATCAAATGGGGAAATTGTTCCTACCTGGATTGAGAGAAGCCTTGGGGAATTTCAAGGACAAATTAATGGGGTTCCTTGGAGAATCTTTAGTACCTCTCCCTGGAAGAATTTCTACTATTTGTCACGGAGATCTTCATACGCACAATATTGCGTTTTCTACCACAAATGGAAAAATAAAGGAAGCTTGTTGGTTTGATTTTCAGGTATATTGACAAAAAAGTATTTAAAAAAAATTAGTATCGAATTGATCGTAACATAAATTTCTTAGGCTTGCTTTGATGGACCACCCATGAAGGACGTTACGCTTCTACTTCTTTTGTGTTGTGATTTTGCCATGTCTTCAACCAAATCAGACGAAACCCTCCAACTTTATCATTCAACTTTTAATGACCTTATTGAGAAACTTGGAGTGAATGTATCCTACCCGTTGGAACAAATGAAGATCGATTTTAAGAAATGTTTATTTCTTTCGACTTGGCACGTCATTTCAATGACTCAGTTTTTTGGAGTTCGAGAGGAATTTTTGCAATCGCTCAAGACATTACTGATTGGGGTCTACGAAATGGGCTGCTTTCAGCCACCAGTTGGAGAACCACAATAAGTTGGAACATTTTAGTCACAAATGAAGAGGCAAATTGAATTTAACTTAATTTTCTGTGATAATTAAACACTTAGGGATTCAAGGAACTTCAATTGATGAGAGTAGAGTAGAAAATGTATCAATTTATTATCAAACCATTTTAGAAATGAATAAAATACTGTTCCGTCCAGATAGACTGTCCAACTTGTCTCAATAAAGGTTGAGTTTGAGGTGGTCCTTGCACATTCACATTGCTTGTTTTATTGACGATAAACTTATCATTACAGTAAAGCATAAGCTTGAGATGGGATTAACTTCATATCACGGCAAGATGATAAATACAGCAGCGAATAGCTTTGCAAATAAAACTTTAATGCTAAAATCCAATGCAAAAAGGTAATGAACTCAACTTGAGCCAAACGTGAAAATGAAACCAATACTNGCCAAACGTGAAAATGAAACCAATACTTCTGTAGTGCTTTCGTTCAAAAATGAGTCATGAAGTGGCAGTTACAACTTTGCCGGCTAACGAAAATTCCGATTTAAGTAGAAATTATTCCATTTTCTGATATTGTCAAGATGTCCGGCAAACCCATTTTGAACAACGCATCTTCTTTTTGGAATGGAACGACAATATGTAAATTAATTTTTTTCATTTTAATTGCAATTTGAAAAACATAAACATATACAGGTATTAATTTCAGTAAGTGAGGCTGACACCTTCGCTCTTGCTCTTGAGATGAGTAAAAATGGAGAACTCAGCAATAAAAATGTACAGCTTTACATGGCATTAGGCCTCCCTTATGCGGATTTGGCAAATTATAATGGCCGTACCATGTTTGATTTTTATTGTTTCATGCTAACCAAATGGTTTGGCAATGGAAGTCGAACTGTTGGACAACTAGCTTCGGCTCTTAGACCCTTGAGTTTAAATGCGGTCGCAGGTAAGGTCGTAAAATTAAGCCGATGTCTTGGTTCTAACCGATCTTTGAATTATTTTGTCTTAAGATGCAATTCAAACTCTGGATGAACAAGGGAAACTGGGAAATGCTTCCAGGGCAGCCAGGGACATGGGCGTGCAATCTGTAGAACCACCTGACTCTAGTTCAACAGCCAATGCCAATGCCCCTATCCCCAGAATCACTGTACCTTCATCCACCATTGTTGGAATTAGTCCATCAAGTCAGAGTAAGTCCTAAGTTAATAAAATTCGGTAAACTCATCCTGATCGCTAACTTGTTATCATTTCTAAATATTAGACAATCTCCTCCCCATATCTGCGCTTAATCATGTCCGAGTAGATGGGTTTTATCTTGGAAGTTCTCTGACCAGAACTGCCGAGTTTGGGCCAATTCAAGAACATATCATTCCAAATTTTCCAGGTCGTATGACCACGCAAGAAGTTATACATTCCAATGGCTCAAAACATTATTTAGCAAAAGCTGAGCTCAAGGATGGAAGAACTGAAGAATTTCTTTCACCATATGACCCGGGACACGCAATAAACGTACTTTTAGGAAAGATAGGAATTTTTTCATGAATACAATACAGTCAAAAAAGTGGAATTATAAGTGAGTTTTAATTAAGTCTACGAGATGACTTTTTTTTAAAAATTTAATACCATACATAGGTAATCAATCATTTCCCACAAATACGGTTTGTCTAGTTGGTCCATAAATTATTCAAGTTTGCAAGTTCAAGTTATTTAAGTTTTTAGCTGTAACTTGTAGAAAATAAGTATTGAAAATCAGATTTGAATAAAACGATTAATTTAAGCGATAATCTAACAGCATTAGTCACATTTTTGAAAAGGTCTGAAAAAATATGTATCCACCAGCTGGACACGTGCCTGATTTATTAGAA
Organism: Thalassaphorura encarpata; assembly: GCA_009869925.1. Classification (NCBI taxonomy): domain Eukaryota; kingdom Metazoa; phylum Arthropoda; class Collembola; order Poduromorpha; family Onychiuridae; genus Thalassaphorura; species Thalassaphorura encarpata. The sequence continues at coordinate 21,754 of WJEZ01000808.1, forward strand.
TTTTGAAAATATTTTTAATTGTGAATTGAAATTAAAGGGTTGACTGTGTAGAAGGTTAACTCACCACAAGGATTGACAAATAGCAATATGCTACAGGCACCTTCTCTAAACAACATACCACAAACAAAAATAATCCTGCCAAACTTGTACATGAGGTTCAGTAGTTCAGTTAACATTGAATTCTGAAATATGAAAAAGATCTGGAATTTCTGTTTTTTACACAAATGATTAATTATATTTTTGATTAAAATTGAGTATAAAAGGGGCTAGAATTTAGACATGAGCATCAAACACTTAGATTGCCATTAACTAAACCGTTTTCAAAATGATTTTCAAAGCCATACTAGTCTCAACTTTGGCTACTGTTCTCTGCATTGAAGTTTGTAGTGCAGCAGAAGGTAACGGACTCAAATATATTATAAATTGAATAGATTATCTATTAATTTCTAAATAAAACTAATTTCTATATTTCTGTTCAGCCTACCAAACCAATGCTCTTAATGCCCATAATACATACAGGGCGAAGCATCATGCACCTGCCCTGACGATGGATGAGACCGTAAGCTCAAAATTCCGAATTTTCTTAACTCTGCCAAACCCTAATTATCCGTGCTTTTTTATAGTTGAACGCTAACGCTATGAAATGTGCTCAATACTACGCCGAGATTCAAGCCATTGACCATTCTTGTCCTTACAAAGGCGAGGCTGGGGAAAACCTAGTCGGCGGTGCCGGTTCCTGGACACAAGATCAATTTGCAACAATGGGAACCAAAATGTGGTATGATGAAGTCAGCGCCTATGACTACAACAATCCTGGATTTACGATGGCCACTGGACATTTTACTCAACTCGTATGGAAAAATAGCCAATCTTTTGGATTCGGTGTAGTCAATTTGAATGGTTACACTGCTGGT
>WJEZ01000809.1:0-22667 GCA_009869925.1 Thalassaphorura encarpata
CATTGGATTTCGGATTCTGAGGCAGGGAAAGGGAATACTCCTTACCTTGGGGTTTGTTAGAAACATGAAGGGTAGGGTTCAAATCCTTGTTACACATGTCATAATCCTTACAACATAATATAACAAACGTCTCATTGATTCGATTTGAAGAGAGGCAGAGGAGGGGGTTCTCGGGTGGGATCCCAAGATTTTTGTCCAAACACCTGTATATAGTGTAAATTACAACAATAGCGTCAGTCAGTCATGTAAGTTCATTATTTCCAGACCCGGAAATAATTATAATTATTAGCTAGCGTAGAGCATTTCCTGTGTCGTCACACGTCTAGATTTTAAATTGTCTGGTTTTGAAATCGCTAATAATGCCAAATATATTTTATCGAAATGTCAAACTTTTCTGCTTAATAGCTACCTAGCTGTGAGATACACTTAGGTTCTTTAGATATTAATGTGAGTGCAAGACGACGTGGGACGAAGACATCAAAAAGAAATTTAAATCAGGGTTTATTTTGGCCTCCTGGCCAAAATTATTATGAACAAAACATTAAGGCTAGAAATAACACCCACAGTTCAGTAAATTATCGCCTGAAATATGATCTGATGAAAACATCATTACGGGACAATGAGTGAGTCCAAAATGGGTTTTCTCGAAGGATACAAGTCTAATTGCAAATCAGACAAGCCGAATCACGTCTTTGTTTCTTTGTCTCGCTCAGAGATGACCCATAAACATTAAAATTCCTTAATTGGCAATTGCCGAGAGATTAGGCAACTCACATAGAATGTAAAACATGAAAATATAATTTTTGATTTCAGTTTGTCATTTTTTGTAACAAAAACGAAAACAAAACCTAAACAAGCGGGTAAGGCTTCTCTATTTGTTATTGTTCTTTTTCTTAGTCGATAAGATATGTGGCCAAACCAATGATGAGTTGAAATATGAAAAACATTCTAAATAAGCCAAATGAGTTGTAACCCTTCCTAACATGCATGTCACTGTGAAACACATGCGTAATCAAAGTTACTCTGCTCTGCAACAACAACTCATCTCGGAAAAATGCTGAGTTGCATTTCACGAATTTAACTGCAAATAACAGCCACAGTAAGGACAGGACAGAATTCGATGATATTCCTATACGTCCCTTTCTTTCTCAAAGCATAACTTCAATAGTCATTATGTTTTTAGTTTACTCGAAACAATAATGAGGATGAAGTTTTGAACATAAATGATGCCAATACCCTTACAATTGCTTTTCTTATCATAATTTGATTTTAACAGTAAACAAGTCAAGGCGCCTAAGAACCCCAGTTCTTAAGGACAATTTTTTTCTTTTCTTAGAAGAACGTGCTCTCAAACCAAACCGAAACCAGCTAAATTTAACTGCTACTACACTCGGTGTTAGTTTCTCTAAAATGTGACTGGAATAACTATTCCATAGTAGTAAAACCTTTTTTAGTAAATGTATTAATGTATTAATTCTCTTTACAGAGTTAGTTCACTCAAAGTTTTGCCAATCCGGAAGTCTAAAATGATTATGTGGAAACAAGGGAAGATCCCAACAGCAAATACAAAATTATGTAATTCAAACATGCGTACTCCATTTCTTCGCATGGTTTTCGTAAAAATAGCCTCGAATTATGGGTTGAACTGATTATAAGTATGAGTCGAACCCGAGAATCATATTTCAGGGACTTATAGCCCTAGTTCATTTATCAATATTTATCTCATTGTTCAGTCGGGCTTTGGAGCTTTCCTAATCATGAAAAAAGGCAGTTCCGTCCAGATAACAAATAAAAATGACAGTAGTTTCCTAATTCCGTTTACCTTGACCCATTGTAAGGGGAATCCAACCACTGGGAGTAAGCTCAAAATAAATATCCTGGTTGCAAAAATCATAATTCTTGCAACAATGTCGACTAAAGTCAGTCGTATTCTTTAGGCACCAAATGGGATTCTCTGGAGGGAAACTGTTCTTCAGATCTAAACATCTTTTAGGGATCAAGTCAAATTACAAGTCATTAATAAATTGATTCAAAAAGAAATTATCAATTGAGTTGACAGACGCCAGACTAAAATGATTTACTTGGCTATACTACAGTCCAGCTGGGAAAAATTGTTGACAAAGTTTGGCCTAACAAATACTAAAGGGCAAAGTCGTCAATAATTTGATGATTTGACGGAAATCACTCTCATCATCCGTTCTCATCATCTCTCCTTGCGCGCCCTTTCCTTCTTTCAGTGTATAAAATCAATATTCATCAATTTGTTCCTTTGCTTTGAAATACAAACTCAACTCAAAATAGTAAATTCAAGACTTCAACTTCATTCCATTCTCTGAATGAAAATATGTTTAGCAAAATTATTGCTATCACTTTCGCCTTTTCTTTATATTTACAACTCTAAAGAAGCCCTCTAAACTTTGTCGCCCACGATGAAATGGATTCGAACAAAGCAAAGCTTGAAAACAAAAATTTTCACTCAATTCAGCCCTACATTCTAATTAAGTTCATTCCATTGCCACAAGTTTTGTTTTTCAATGGAGATGAATAAATATTGGTTAGTCTGCTAAATATAAGCAAAACTTTGCATTTTAACTTTCTGTGTTGTTCTTGTCTGTCTACAGCCTTTATCAGTAAGAAAGAATCTATTCCAAATTCCAATTCCAAATATATTTTTAGCGGTGCATGCTTGCACTGCTTATCATTTAAATATCTAAATGAGTTTTGTTGATATTCAAGTTCACAACTTTTCGCAATGGTCATTTCAGCGTTGACTCTGATTCATTGCAAGGACAAAAAATGAAAAACCATGAACCATCTCGCTTTTGACCTGACCTATGCTTGAACTTGTGATCTTAGCAGTTAACTTTAAATATTTGTCAATTAAGATAAATTCCAGATTCAACGGGTGTTGAGGGAGAGGCGGTAGGAATATGAAACCAATGAGTTAAAAGTTGGGCCATGCATGACATAGTCATCCTAACACTTCGGTCATAATTAATGACATTAGAAAAACACTTCCTTCCATATTAGAAAATAATCCAATATCCCAGATGGCAAGACCTTGAGGTATTCATGAAATTACGGCACATAACGTTACGAAATATTATGTTGTGCTTGGGTTGTTTAATTTAGAAAACTTTGCAGACAGTCCATTTGCAGCAATCGCCTGACTCACGATTGTATATATCTTTTGTTTTTGTCTTTCAACTCTATATTCGAAGTTATTCAATCATCAACAAACAACAGGGAAGTTCTTTCTTGGAAAATATTCAAAAACAAATCAACGATTAATATACTTGAAACGATTTTTAAAAATTTTGTGCTTTGTGCATGCCTAGCCTAACAAATATGAGTGGATGAAAGTAACTTCCAATAACAAATCAATAATTAAAATTTCCGACTCCTTAATGAATGCGGAAGTGGAAGTACCTAATACATTTTTAGTAGTGTCCTACTACATTTTACGAATCGCCTCAAATGATATTGATATTGAAAAAACAGATCACCCCTTAGAAAGGTCAGAGTATCACTATCACTATCACTGCTCATCTTATATCATGCCTTAGAATCTGACTATAAGAGTTTCAATGTTAAACATAAATACAAAAAACAGAATAATAATTTTTACTGCTGAACTTGAACCTGGTAACTTTACTCCCTTCATTCTTCATTCTTGAAAACATTTTTAATTTAGGATGGCAATTTCTTTTTCGCACCAATTCTGCATTAAGAATACATACGTCTTCTTACTAATTGATTGTGTGTCGTGATGTTGTCTCAACCTAGTCTGGTCCACTCTCAAAGAAATAACGATTATTCGAAACTATTTACTGTTTATAGTACAGTAAAAGTTGCTACTTGTCATTATTAATTTTAAACTGAGGAAAAAAAAAGGTAGGAGAGACGAAATCTAGAATTAGAAACCAGAACTAGCAGTAGTAGCAAGTTAGCTGAATTCTATCTGTTCTAAAAATAAGAACTTGATTGTGTCTCGTGATGTTGTCTCAACCTAATCTGGTCCACTCTCAAAGAAATAACGATTATTCGAAACTATTTACTGTTTATAGTACACTAAAAGTTGCTACTTGCCATTATTAATTTTAAACTGAGAAAGAAAAGGTACAAGAGTACGAAATCTGGAACAAGAAACCAGAACTAGCAGCAGTAGTAGCACGTTAGCTGAATTCTATCTGTTCTAAAAATAAGAATCTATAATTTTCAGACTAACAGGTCTTTCTCCTTCAACAGAGTTCAATGCCTAGACATTACGATGCACTTTATAGAGAAAAGACAATACATACCGGAAGTAAAATTAGAAATTAAGGCTAGCTCTTTCAGTAATTTCTATAATAGATTCGGTAGTATTCAATATTATCAAATAAATTCGAAGCCACACAATACAAGAACTTGTCATTCATGTTGGCCGTTGGAATTGACGTTGATGAGGAAATTATTGCAGAGCTAAACTAAACTAAGAGTCATTCATTTTATTAGATAAAGTTTATATTTTGTAACTTCTTGAGACGCTGACTCGACACTACTGGATTATTTACTGCAATACTTAATTACCTAACCTACTAGAGCTGATAAGAACAATGAATGAAAAAGAAAAATATTCTCATACCGGAATGAGTTTGAGGTGACACGAGTTTCCTTATCGATGGATGTGGAGGCAAAGCAATAGCCATCCGTCTCACATGTAAGGTTCGAATCCTTGCATACGTCACAATGACACTTCAGTCCTAGAAAAATAAAATAAAATTCCAAGAATATTCTAGTAAATAAACTACTATCTCATATTTATATTTCTGGGTCCTTCGTTTTTTGCATCATGTATCAATATAAACAAAAACAAAGATCAATTGAGAACTATTTTTTACAACCACAACCGAAACAAAGATTTCCCAGTTTCGCCAATAAATTTTAATTAGAATAATAAATTCACTTCTACTCTTAATTGAACGATATCTGTACTCAATCAATATTATATTTAAAAAATCGTTCAACTTACCATTGACTAGAAGGAATTCGTTGAAAAAAATGATGACGATGAGAAGAACAATTGCACAGATGTAAACAAATCTACTTCGTTCCCCTCCAGGGGATACACGTACAGTGTCGCTCCCCATTCTTCAACAATGTTCAAAATTTGTGTGATGAAAATTATTTGAGACAAGAGCAAGCACTCGATAATTAATACTTAAAATTCAGCAGCAGTGATTGTTGAAACTGATTGACCACTAAATTAAATTCCACCCAAAACTTCTGAGTCTGATCTGACTTGATCGATGTTATCGGTTCGGACGATTTGTGAAGAGTGAAGGGTTGTGTTGAATTACAAGTTGAGTTATCCCAACCTCAGCCTTCCTTGCTCCTCTAGTCCAGGTTTAGGTAGTAGTTTTATTTAGGTGTCAACTCCAGAAGAAGAAGCGTGCTCTTGCAACTTTATACTCTGCTTGGTGGTGTGTATCGGATATTGTTGCAGTTCCAATATTCCAATCACTTCTTCAAAACCAAATGTGACGACAAGATCTGGATCTGCACAACGTACGATGGTGACCCGATATCATGGAGTATGCAGGCAGGCAGGTCATAAGTCAGTCATCAAACAGCACGCGCCCAGCTTCTAGGTCATCCAGGTGTCAAATTTCTTGAATATTTAGAACATTCGTGTGTTTAGGTGACAATTGAAGTTAATGCTGACCAATAATGATGGTAAATAAATTCGGTTTCCTATCCTTCAAGCCTGGCTTTTCTTTAGATATTGTAACTTCTTGACGATGACAATTTTTTAAGCAATTAATTTCAAGGACGACTAATGACTTGAAGAGCTACGTACTTGTTTTTGTTATTGGTATTGCTGATGCTGAAGTAGTATTCCAATTTTGGGTAGTAGAAATACCGAAGAGTTCACCTTTGCTGACCTCGGGCTCATTTCTCAGCGTAGCCCGGCTCCTCCGTCGTTCCGTTTGTTTAACCCAAATAGGACGGACAAATCAAATGAAAGTAATATATTCAGGTCAGTCCAAGGTCAAGGCTGATTAAAAGCGACCAACATTATTGCAAATTTAGTTGAGTTTGGATTGTGAAACACAGAAGAAAGAAACAATCACGTAATTCGCATTGGATTACACTAGTAGGACTGCCACTGCACCCAGACATAGGAAACATCGACGTCCCAATGCAAAAAGCAAGGAGAAAAAAAATGTACAGTGGGTGGCTATGTCTGGTTCTTCTATACTGTCTGGGTGGCTATGGCTCTGGCTGCTAGCTAAGGGAGATATAAAAACACGAACCAAATTCAAAACTTAATCATGGACAATTCTATGGTAGAAATTCCTTCCAACTATGTCGTGCCGCGCTAAGCGCTCTTCCGTTCAGAGCGCTTAAAGAATTCCTCTACATAGAACTGAGTATATTATGTATAAATTCATCACTACTTTGGCGATCCCAGGAAAGTCTAAAACAATAAACAAAGTACATGCAGGGTGTATTGAGATTTTCTAAATGCTAATATTTGAGCTTCCAATAAAAATTCTTAAATGACGACTGTACTGAGAGCTATGAGTCGATATCTAAGTTGAAGAGCCTGACAAAAATCGATGCTGAGTTTATCGGGATGGCTTGTTTCCTTTGGCATCTGCCTTGGTGTCATCAAGTCATAATTTCGCTTTTGCCAGAATTTTAAGCACTTGAGATTACCTTCTGTCAGAAGTCAGAAATGGATCAAGGAGGAATAAATTAATATTTTTGGGGTTCTATGCTTTATTTAATATTCCTAGAATCTGACCGAATACGATCGTGTACTCTGAAATATTAATCATGGTTTTGCTTATGCCATTCAATCAAGTCATTCTTATTGTGATATTCGATTAGAAACGTATGCATTAATGATGAGTTACTGTCCAACCCTTTCTAATGTTTTTTTTTGTCTTTGCAAGCACCTAGTCACCTCAAGAGTGAAAGAAAATATTAGTACTAGTAAAAATGCAAGCAAAATCTAAGACGTAGAATTTGAAAATAGCAAATCTTCAATCGTCGCTTAAGCTCTGGAACTAGAACCGTAATCCCTCTGAATGCTTGCCTCTGAATTCTGGATTGTGCTTGTTGAGTGATTTGAGCAAAATCGTAAATGTGGATCATGGTTTCTCACATTTTTTTTTACTTTCGGCTTAAATAATGCCCTGAAAATCCATGGTTTTCAAATCCAATCATAATATTTTCGAATCAGTCTAGCCACCATAATAATTTTACCAGTGCTTTTAAAGTACTTGCGCTTTTTTTAGGCTTGTCTAGACATCCTAAAAATAATTTCATGGACCGAGACGTACTATGTAAGTCCGACGACTGGAATATGCATGAAAAGTTGTCGCGTTTTCAAAAATATTTAAAATGAAATGCTCGACAAAAAAGTCACGTCTTGTCTTTGCATTTTTTCATTCAATTTCTGTCAATTCTCAAATTTTGTTTTACGTACTCTTTATAGGAGAGTTGCATTAGAATTCGTCAATATACTTTTTAATTATGACTAACGACACAATTCGTTAAATTATCAAAATATTTTTGATCCGTAATATATAATCACATCTGGTCCTGTTGTGTTAGCGGAGCCGTTTCGGTATAACGAGGGAACCGAAGATATAACCAACAGGAAAATGGAGATCTGGAGCCAGATTCGACATTTCCGGGCATTTTCCTGTGTGAAATTAATTTGAATAATTATTGTAACGAATTGTTAGGAATTTATATGAAATCAAAAAAATCAAATGTATATTACCTCTTTGACACATTTTGTCAATGCATAATTCAGAAGCAGTGTTATGATATGAAGAGTCGGACTATTCAGTAATAGACGTGTTCATTAAAAATTGGCGATAATAATTTTTAATAGAAACCTCTCTAGTACAAAATACTTATGCGAGTTTACCTCCTCCAGAAATTCCCATTACGAGGACACTAAATTCAATCGATGACGCCTCGCTGATATCCTCTGTTTCAAAAAAGATTCCAAAGTATATCAAATATGCCAGCCATACACTTACCAAAATAATCCATTGAACCTGCATGAAATGAAATGAAATTAGTAAACACATATTAACTATTAATCGGCCATTTTTTTAATATATGGTTCTTCCTTGCAGCTTTCCTTCGTAGTCACTTGTCACTTACCCATTCAATCCCAACTATTACTTTTGCCTTTTATGAGGGGATAACATCGCGTGATTTGCGTTTGTTCAATTCTTTCTTCAATATCCACCATAGCCAACTGAAACCACAGATAAAGAAATCGTAGCGTCTAAGGATTCTAAAAAATAGTATGCTTTCGTAGGTATCATATCTTAATAGCAGTAATTTCCTGTGAATACTTGTACATTGTGTGTTGGCATTTTCTTTTGATCTTAGTCCAATTTACAGGACCAAAACTTAATTATTTCAACATATGACATGTTGGCGCATTAAGAGACGTACTTAAAGAGTTTATAATTTGTCCTTGATTTATGCAACGAACGGTCGATTAATTAGTATTTTATAGGAACATGTCTCAATGCGAACTTAAGGAATGAATTAAATTGGATTTTTTTTACGTTTAGAATGCATAAAACGAATTTTTCATTTTGTATTGTTTGAGCTTTGTTTTCTGCTAAACTAAGAATTAGTAGGGATGCTTTGTAACTGCATTTCATATTTTGTGCAGCAATCGAAATAAGACATTTTTCATACGAAACGACACAACGTGTATTATTGCTTTATTCATAATTTAACGCTATAAAATCGCTTTATCACAGTCTCAACATGGAAATTCTTAACAAATATCCACAAAATATTATATAGTTAAAATGTAGCGTAAATTGCTAATATCGAACAGTTACCCTTGCAGAGCAATTTTCTAAATACTAAAAATGAACTAATTAAGCAAGTCAATCTATAGTTGGCAAATAATACATTCTAAAAGTCACAACTAAAAACTGCAATTAGGAAAGCATGCTAAAACATTAAATTATTAAAAACAATATGAGTTGGCTGGCTAGGTTCATCAAAGACATACTAATGAATTATTTTCAAATGTTCACTGATTATACTGATTTGATTTGGCTAAATACACATGAATAATAATACATGTTCATATTCTATGATTAAAAACATTTCATTCGATTTGATTAATTGACATTGTCATACGTTGATTTTCTTGAATTGTCTGCTGCTGCACAATGTCACTCTTCTAAAACAAGCTAGCTAGCGTAAGAACCGGTACAAGACTATAAAAATGATTGATTTTTAGTAATTACAGATAACAATTACACGTTAATATAGATTTGGCCTCTGAAATATTAGATTGTTTTGTAAAAATTCACTAAGATTAAAACTATATACAAGTTTCGTTGTATCTAACCCACAACTGGAATGAATTTTCCAGTATTATTTCGTTGAGTAAAATTGACACATTTGTCTACTAAACTTAATTCGATAAAAATTTGTACATTAAAAAATGGAACTTGCCATCAGTACATTTAAAGAAACTGGAACAATTTCATTTAAATAAAATAAAAGTAAAATCCAACATTCTTCATCCACAAAGTAAAAATGCATTCAAGTTTTTTCCGAGTACGATGATTAAAAATTAAATTACAAAATTAAATTCATTCATTCAAGCCATCCAAATTAACTAAAATGGAGAAACAAGAATTAAAATACAAAAGCCAAAAAAACGAACACAATGCGTGCGTGCTAGTGCAATCACAATGCAGTTGTGCGTATAATATAAAAAGCTGCCAGTTAGGGCTTTGGTCATCAATCCTTAAATAATTACTAAAATTATGATGAGCATATAATCTTAGGGTGGGGCTAGGAGTATCTTAATATTATAAAGTATTAATAAGTATGAGTTATACAGTAGTTTCATTTTTCCTCACTTGTAGTGGTTGTTTCTCACGTTTGAGTCTATCCAACTCATTGTAATACTCGTGATCTGACTCTTCTTCTGAGCGTGACCCATGGCGCCTACTTGAGCTTGGGGGTTGATGATGGCGGTAATGTGATTGAGCTCTTTCACCAGAGGGTTGTCCTAAGGATTGATTTTGATTATGAAGATGACTCAGGTTTGGATTTGCATTGAGGGAATTTGTGCAAGGTGGGAGTCCAATAGGAGCATAGGCGAGGGGAACATTTGTATACTCTCGGGCAGTCAACTGATACTCAGGGTTATCAACTAGGATGGGATATTGTCTGGGCTTGTTCTGCATGGGTTGTCCATTCTGATCCAATCCTAAAGTTAACAAAAAACACATATAAAACAATATCGACATTTCCATACATAATTTATTGATTCGTTAAAAATACCTTGAATCCTAGGATCTCCAACAATATGGAGGTAAGTTGTTGCATTTTTATTATTTTGAGGCGACGGCATCAAATAATCATCCTCATCCACCGGCAGATCAAGCTTAACATTTCCAACATATTTTCTGAGAGACTCTTCCGCAGTGGCAATAGAGGAATCATCTCCACTCCCATCTGGACCTTTCCATGGATAACTAATGTACCTCCGAGGATAATCCTGTCGCCCATGTTGACTTGGGGGGTAAGACTCAGTCCAAGAAGGAGCAGTCGAATCACCTTTTGGTAAAGTTCCATTCATAGAACTGGAAGATGCACTTGAGTGATGATGATGATTTTGAAGGTATTCAGAGGCATCCATGAGGATCTCTGGCCCATCCAAAGCAGAAGAGAGATCGCGAATTAACTCCCTCTCATCCTAAGCCAAGAAAAAATAATTTTATTGAATGTCCAACTCAGATTAAATGTACATTGAAGGAATGATAATAAAATGTACCTGTTGAGTGTAGGAAGGAAGTCGCATGAGCTTGTCACCAGGGATGACCAAATAGCGCCCTGGATCACGCGACATTTTCGAGAGTTCTACAACCAATTCACTAAATGAAGGTCTGTCACTTGGAATTGTTATCCAACATTGAAGCACGACCCTGTATAAATCCAGGGAGCATATTTCGGGCTGTTGGAGCCTGCAGCCAGCGCTGATACGTTCAGGGAGTTCCTTCACAGGGAATTCGTCGTAAGGACGCTCACCATAACTCAAAATTTCCCAGACCGTAACACCTTAAAAATTTGGCAAAATTAAAATTGATTTGTGACTTATTTTAATGATATTATTTATTTATTATCTTACCGAAAGCCCAAACGTCACTCTTGTGTGTAAACGTTTGATTTTGTAGGCATTCCAGAGCTAACCACTTGATCGGCATTTTTCCTCCATCAGACTTGAACTCATCTTCGTCAATGTCAAGAAGTTTTGCCAAACCAAAATCAGTAATTTTGACGACGGACGGAGATTGAACCAGGACATTACGAGCGGCCAAATCTCGGTGAACCAGACGATGACTTTCAAGAAATTCCATACCTACAAAAATTCATAAAGTTATTCATCAATGGCGCCAATTCAAAACATAGACAAAGACCGTCAAATATTAACAAACTGTGAAACTCTAGAAATTGATTTGCTTACAAAGAATAAGTTTACAAGGTTAAGCAATCAGAAGTAATATTATACAAATATTTGTCCAATGACAAAAAGCCAAATTAATATTATTCATATCCTCGTCAATGTCAACATTTGATATCCATTACAGCTTAAGTATTTAAGTCTTTGTAATGGAGTACATTAAATGTAAGTTGCTTACCTTTTGCAATTTGAGTGCACCAACTGAGCATAGCCTTTGAGCCAATCTTGGTCTTGTTGACCAAAATGTAATCCCTCAAACTTCCCAAGGGCATGAGTTGAGTTACGAGCATTAGTTCAGACGTCATGCAAACAGCCAAAAGTTTGAGAAGATGTGGATGTTCCAGACCGGCCATAATAAAAGCTTCATCAAGAAAACCCCGACTCGTCCCTGTCCCATCCTTCAAAACTTTAACAGCGACTGGGATTTTGACATTTTCACCATCGGGAATGTACACGCCTTTGTACACTGTTCCAAATGCTCCAGCTCCCAAAACTCCACCTCTTCTCAGTTCTTCCTCTTTGATTGTTCGGAATTTTGAAAGATTTGGCTTGACATTTGAGGGACGGAGAGGTTCATTTGGATCATAGCCTGACATTTTCATGAGCATTTCATCCCGATTTTGCTTTGATCTTTCCTTCATGCAAATAAGGCTCATTCCAGTGGCAAAAACAGCAAGGACAATGAAGCATACAACAGCGGCAATTATTATTGTAGGACTTGGGTCACTGTTCTCACTGCTAAGACAAATTCAAAGCATTTAGTATTGATTCATTCATACAAAAATAAAAATAAATCTTACTCAGCAATTGGTGTCAAATGTCCACACCATGGCTCTGCATCACCTTCTACCATTTTTTGAGGAAATTCGGGTGGGCAGGAATAAGCACATGAAAAATTGTCATTGGTCTGATTCCCAAAGTTGCCATCCTGTAAACGGAGTATAAAAAATCCTTGAAAAAAAGTTACCAGACATGATCAAAGAGGAATGAATAAATTATGTGTGTGCTTATAGGGTTTGTTGATTTTTCACTTCATTTGAGTCAAGTCAATGTCAATTTATTAGTTTGAGTAAGAGAGCAAGGAGTGCTCCTCCTACATGAGTTAACTTAGTCACTTTAGAAAGATCATCTTTCCAACTCGCAAGTAAAGACGATCATTCGGTTTGGTTTATGTATTTAACAAAACTCTATGTCATATCTGAACTAATATTGACAAAGACATTTGACGAGTCTCTACACCAAACTGCGGCGCTGTGAAGTGATGAGCTCAAAACCAGAACATCAAATCGCTGTCAACTTTTCTCGTCCAGATAAATTTTACGACTCCTTCCGACACTTTGATTAAAATTTGAAAATGTGAGAACTTACCAAGTAGACACGATAATGTCGACAATTGATACATTCTTCAGCCGTCGGCCCAGTGCATCCGCGACATTCACCAAGTACAAGGTAAACATTCCTTCGTTTCTTCATCCGGGTAAAAATCAGAAGGACAAGTTTCTTCACACTGTTCCCCACGCCGATAAAATGCACATTCTTTACAGACCTGAAATTAGAAAGATAAATGATAAGACTTTATTTTATATCTCGAATAAGAAGGATCAGTACTGATTTATCCAAAAGCTTGTAACTTTACCTGGGTGTGAAATCCATAAGCTGAACATTTCTTGCACCTGGAATGACATTTTTTACAAACGGCCTTACCAGCCATAGGTTTCAGGGCTCCTTGGGATTTTGGACTCACTGACTCGTAGTAATAACCATCAGGACAAGGTTCGTCCTTCCCAAGACATTCAACCTTTTTCAGAATTCAAATTTTTAGAATATATCTAACTTCAAATAAATTATTTTTTTCTGCTAAATGCTTACAATGCGTTCATTTTCATCCACAATGGCTTGTTGACAAGAATTACAACCTCGAAGCCCAATTCGATTTTCAGGTCCAGTGCAGCCTTCGACACAACTATTGTGGCATCGGTGACATTCCCCGTTCATCTTGTACTTGGACTCGGGACACACTTCAACACAGAATGGTCCATCTCGAACATTCTTACATTTTGTGCAATTCCCAGGTCCAGCTCCAACACAAGTGTGAAGACATTGTTCATGGCAATGTTTGCAAATCCCTTTGCTATCCTCGTAAATACTGCACACAAAATATTTAAAATGAATCCCCTATTGTCGCAAACAAAAAAAAAATCAATCATTCTTACCTATCGCCACCGATTGTAGTGTTACAACTAGGTATACATTGGTCCTCCAATTTAAACTTGGCACAAGACAGACAATCTTTCGGCTCCAAATCCCAACAACCATCCGAGGAACATTGTGAACTACAAACTTGTCCATTCTTTTGACAGTCTTCTGGTCTCTTATTATTCTGAATTTGTCCGATCCCCTTCCCACTCACAATTTTAGTCCAATTAATTGTATTAGCAAAGCAAAGATGTTCATTTTCAAGGATCGTCACATAGCCAGCACCTTATCTTACGAAGAGATCTCAGATTCAGGGAACGGAGTGAAGTTTTGAGGATGGAAAGGGCTGCGAAGGATTCTGCCTTTTGACGTCCACCAATCTCCTCAAGATTCCTGTATACGATAATCCATCATCAGCATTCAGAATACACACAATATTTTTAATGAGTCAGCCCAGCCAGGAAACAATCAAACATCAAGAGTGATAAAATCAATTCAAATCAAAATCAAAGTTATTAAAAAGCATTCAGACATTCCAGATCAAAATACACTCAGAACGTCCACGAGTCAACGAACAGCGAGTCTAATCCATTTGCGTACTCACATTTATCTTAAAGTTGATCATTCAGGTTATTCAATTGGCTTTATAGTTTGCATTGTGTTGCAAATTAATTTTTTACTCTGCTCCTATGGTACACATTCCAAGATGAGAGCATAATTGGGGAGATCAGAGCCAATAAAGATTAAAGCTTTGCTACAAGAAGATGCAGGATGTTTTATGCTGACTAGCTCTAGTCCTGAGATTAAAATGAAATGACTGATGACGACTTGAATAATAGCTTCACCTTAACCGTGATGAGTTTACTTAATGAAGTTTGAATAATTAAAAACACTCCTGGGTTTCTAGACCAGACAAGACCACACTTCCACTTGAGGCGCTTCGCTGTTCACAAGAAAGAAAGGGTGACTACCCCAGCATAATATAAGAGGGCGATCATCTCAAAATCATCTTAAATTTTTTGAGTTAAGATGTACTTTCTTTTAAAATCTATTTTATACTCCTAAAAATCAAATAGATTAAAATTTTTTGCATCTACACCTGCCCACAAAATCGTTGACTCCAAACGCGTCGTATTCCAAAGTCCACTTCTTTTCTTATTTACATTTTAACTTTTTAGCACGAAGGCTTGACTCTGCAAGCAAGCATTACAAGTTGTTTTGTGCTGCGCTGAGCCGAGACTCAAGTAAAGAAGGACAGGTGAGACCCTATTTTATTTTTTAAACAGACACAGACAGCAAGCAAGGCATGTGGCCCAACATCTTCCAAGTTAAAGGGTTAATCTGGACGAACCGCATCGTCTGGCCTGGTCTAAGCTAAACATTGAGAGGTAAGGAATCTCGTTGTTTGCAGTTTGCTTTGGATGTTTGTCTCTTCCTTGATGCACAAGTTTAATTCTTTAAAAGTGAACCCTGGCAATGCAGTGTCTGGCTCGGCTCAAGCATTCACACTCACAACATTCACAACCAAACAGTTTTCATTCATGTAATTAGAGAATTTCAAGTGTGTGAGTTGTTATGCAAATGACCTGAAGTATGACAGATTGGTGAAATTAGGGTGTGCCGCTTGAACATCAATGAAGCCCGTGACTTCTCTCAGGGTAGAAAACACCTCCAATTTGCTAGGATCCATAGGGGCATGCATTGCTCCGAATTCATAATTCTGTCCAAATTCTTGAAATCCATTGAATGTTGATTCCAGAATTTGAATCGAACCTTCGATGACTGTGCAATTTCGGAAGCTCTCAATATTCCCTGAGTGAATGACAGCATTACGGGGACCTTGGCATTTCTTCCGACAAGGCCCAGTGCATGGAACGCATTCGCCGTCTTTTGTCTGCAAAGAAAAGTCGAACTGTTTAAAACACGAAATTATTTCCAAAAGCCGGAAGTTTCTCGGTGACATTAATAAAAGTTCAAGCAGCGATTTTTTTCCATTAGCTTATGGGTAAATTCAACCAACAGTTGATTGAGAGTGATAAATAAAATATCGCATTCCATATTGAGTCAAGGAAATTTGACAACTAATCATAGGCGTTTACGTTCTTGAGAAGAAAATGAGTTTTCCCATACCTCTTTGTCCGGCGGACATTGTCTGACACAAGCTCCAGCCCCAGCATCTCTTAGCAAATGATCCGGGCAAGTTTTCACACAGGTGGCTCCATATGCATACTTCCCAGCGGGATTTCTCTCCGACAAGTAGGTGTTTGGGTTGTAAATGACCAAAGACGGACATTCATCTTTACACTCCCCTTCATCATAAAAATTTTTGCATGCCTAAAAATGAAATGAAAAAACCGTTTAAGACGCAAACATTTAAGATTTAGCATTTTGTCTTGCATGGTACAGAAGAATTCTATTCCACGCTGTGCTTGATTTGAAAATTTTACGTCCGCTTAGCCAAGAAATTAAATTCAACGGGGTAACGATAATCACAGAGCTAATAATAAAAACGAACACATACTGAGACATGGGAAGGAATCCGCACAAGAGATCAGAACAGGTGAAAAATTAGCTACGGATTTATTTTTTGCTCTCGGCTTGTCTTATCCGACCCGTCTCCTTGAATTGTTTGTACCCTTCATTCCCACTTGCAATAATAATATTATTTTTACGAGCAGACCAAATTATGGTTAAGAGGGAGGGAAGCAAACATTGGGCTCAACAACAAAAGATTTATATGATTATACCATTAGGAAAAATATTTAAGGACGGGCATTAATCATAAAGATTTTCATTCGAATTCCAATGTCAATGAGTACGAGTGTTTAGCGAAATTTAATTAAAATTTTATGGCAAAATATATTTTACGAGTTAACAGTTGGGTTTAGGCTTATGACAAAATTTCAAACTTTTTATTTTTTGTTGGACTTACAAGGCAGTCGCTCTTTTTAGGCCCGGTACATCCTCCAGCACAAGAAAGATGACAACATTGTCTTGGTTCAAGTCCATAGCATCGACCTTCATGGCACTGTGGACTACAGTTTATCTTGGAGAATTTCTGACAATTGTTTGGTCCTTCACCCCAACATCCAATCGTACAAGAAGAATGACATGGCGGACACTCGCGTTCAGATTGTGTGTAATTGTAAACGTAAACGTATCGAGCATTTACTCCACTAATGATTTCATCCCAAATGATTGTCTTGACATGGCACAAGTTGTAGTTATTAAAAATCCCAACATTTCCGGCCAAAACATCTATAAATTGTGAATATTTATTGTAAATTTACGAAAATATAAATTGTTGGGATGCTTTTTAGGATTTCTCAAATCAGAAAACGAGAATGTAGAAAATTTCGACGTAGATCAAAGAAAAGGTCAAAATTCATATAGAAATTGAAACACACCTCTTAGTGCTGGTAGTTCCAAATTGTCCATTCTCGAGAGAGTAACCATGAGGGCAAATTCATCATCATGAACATTGAGACGAAAGCGTGTTCGGCCACGAATGACTTGAAGATTTGGAAGCACAATTCTACGAACATCGACATGAGAGATGAGAACATAGCCAGTCACTTCTCGAATGTGCTCCAAGAAACTCAAGTCCATATCCAAATCTGAAATCCATGTCAGTTCCAAATTTCCTTCCACATAAGTACAATTTGTATAGCGATCCTTGAGGTTGCGATAATGATGTGAGCGATTTGACGGAACAGACATTCGTCCACTCGTCCCAATGCAAACTGCAAATAAAAAAATAAAATTCCATGTGTTAAAAATTGTGATTACCACGTAGTCAGTTCTAATCATAAATTCATAATTGTATTCCAGGAATCTCCTGAATTGAAAAGCAGCAAACATGAAGAGCTTCCTTCTTGTTTAAAACTTTTCTTCCATCTGGCTTTAAATAATGACGCGGCAGTTAATAAGCTGAGTAAAGAGACAAAGAAAAGCGGAAAGAAATGCAAAGACGGAACAAGCAATCTGCAGAAAAGTGCTAATTAGGACTTATTTATTTCCCATCCTTTTGGTGAAATATTTTTAATTTTGTAGAATGAAATGGCACAGCAAAATTGAGGTTTTCTGGGAATTCAGATGCTAAAAAATTACGGAAGTTTTTGAATAGAAATTTTTCTGTTGCGTTGCTATTGAACCTCAACCACACGTGTACCAACTTTTTACACATCAGTCATCAGAATTAAACAGTTGATTTTTAACTAAAGGGAGCACTGAACATTTTCTTCATTGACTGACTGCTTAGTGTCCAGTCCACGTAGATAGTTTTAATAAATTAATTGGCTAATGAATGCTCTTGTTAAGCTCAGAACTCAACTTTTTTCTCCGATAAACAACAATCTACATAATTGCACTGCAGGATATTTTTTCTTTACATTTAATAAAAAATTCAATCTCCTTGATTATTTTGACTTTTCTCACAACTCATCCCTTTTTTGCATTTTTACATTTCTCACGGTTCGGTGGATCGTAGAGCAGGAGCAGGTGATGCTTTAGCTCTGCTTGCCCAAAGTTCCGCATCTCATCATCTGAGATTTTGAATTGAAAGAAAGATCAGAACAATAATACAACTACAACAATCCGTTCCTCCATCCATACTCTTCTCTTCTCACACATTTTTACAACCCACCAGCATTCCTCTCATCTTTTATTCGCATCAACTTGTTTGTGGAATTTGCAATTGCATGACTGACCAGTAGAAAAATCCTCATAAGAAAAAGAAAATGGTTGTCATAAAACTGGCGGACATTTGCACCACATTCCACTTGCTTGCTTGCATGGCTATCGGCTATTTATTCTCAACAGAGAGCAAGTACAGCAATATTTGCTTTGCAAACTCAAGAAAAATAAGAAGAAAAAAAAACAGTTGATTGTCCGACGAAGTGTGCGAAGTGCGAAATCGGGAACGCCCAATCTCTACGTTTCTTTTACCAATTTCAACAATTTTGTGGTTTTCCTTAAAATTTTCAATCAATTCACAATTGGAATGCACGCAGCTTTGAGTTCACACGAGATTTCACCATCAATCAGCGGTCACTCTGAACCAGGCCGAGCCGAATGCTATGCTCAAGTATTTGTGCAAAGAAAATACAAAACACTCCTTAGACTATTCCCATTAAAAGCTTTGGTCAGTAATCAGTAATTTTGTTTAAAATTAATCGCTGCCTGTCGGAATAAATCAGGCAAGGTTTGACATTGTGATTAGCATTTAGGATAACTCCATTTTCATTCCCACGCTACAACAGACCAACCGCACGTCTCCTCAAGTTAGTTAAATTGCTAATTACAAGCAAACCAAGACAAGTGTAATTACAAATCTCCTTTTAGAGTCAAATAAATGAGATATAAAATTCTCTTCACATTCCTTAGACCTGCTGGCAGGCTGACCGCGATGCTATACAGTCGGTGTATTAAATTTCGCGGAGCCAAGCCATGCCAAGCCATACCAGATGAGTCTGACATGTAAGGGGTGTCATCCTTGTGTCAGTTGGGTCATAAAAACAAAGATATTAGGACTTTTGAACTTTCCGCCACAGAACATAGCGCGTCGCCAAGTCCCGCCGCGCTCTTGTTCTTGTAAGTAAAAGTAAACTTGGGCATTTTTTTATCTGTGTGAGCCTAAAAGCTTAAACTGTTAATGGGTTTTCAAGTCCTTTTATGACCAAATCCATAACTTTTGAAAGTTTATGAAGGGAACAAGGAAAAGGAGGTAGATGAGCCGAGCTAGCATTCCTGAGACGCATCGTTTTGTTTTTAACTACACCTGATATAACCATTCAACTTACAACTAAGAGAACATCCAACCATTTAATATGTGTTTGCTTGTCCACTAGCTAAACCTAAGTGCTAGGGCTAAGGCCTATTGGAGGACTGGCATGTTAATTAATGACATGCTCATCAAACCATTCTTCAGATTGGATTGCATTCCTCCCCGTCCAGACGAAGACGAAGTTCTCATCTTCGTTCGTCCAGTCCGTCCAACCTCCTCATGCTCTTTGTGCGTTTTTTATTCCCAACTCTTTTTTACCCGCTTTTTTAACCCTGCCGTCGCCGAGCGAGCGCTGTGAAGGTATTTTGTCCTGAAGCGTCTTGCAAGGTGAATGCATGTTTGGCCCTTTGGTTTCCTTTTATAGCTTTGATAAGCATTGCCAATATGCAGTGCATTTGTACAGGAAAAATTTAGAGGTGGAGAATATACAATTTATTAAGCAAGAGTTTGTACCATAAAAAATAAATTGAAAAACACTCCAAGTGTGACCACAGGTGACTTTTACTTTCTTAATTAAGATTACACTTCTGAGCCTAAGGATTTTTGGATGCCAGAATTCCCAAATACTGTTAAAAATCCAACAGACTTTCGACACAAGACAATTTCAGCATTAACAACACACCCTTCTTGGCCTGATGTCTTTTTTACAAGCCTAGTTTCACCCTGCTCCATATCAGATTAATCTTTGATCTAATTTCACCACACCCCCATCATCACCTGGAAAAAACATTTCCACGAGTTTAAATGAGCAGTTTGCCTTTAGCTGTCTAATAAAATTTTAGCTTGTGCCAGATGCTACTTCATATTTTAAAAATGGTTCAAATTAATGGAAAGCTTCCTCGTTCTCAATTTTTTGAAATAGCTTAGTATCCAAATATTTTTTACCCAAGATATTTGTATCCACCCTTTCGCTTTCAACTCAGGAATTTAATTTTTTGTGAGCCCTTCACTACACTCCGAATTCCTTGGTTGGACATATTCAATCAAAGGAAAAGATGAAAAAGAAAGGCGGCACTTGAGTGTCTGTCTGTTTAATAATAAAATACACTCTGTGCGTAGTGCATTGCATAGTAGTATTCATGTATTAACCATCAATTACATAACTCATTACTATTTTATGAGCAAGTCAAGCCAGTCCTCCGTTCACCCGTCCGCAAGAAGATATTACATAATTTATCATTTAAAANCATAGTAGTATTCATGTATTAACCATCAATTACATAACTCATTACTATTTTATGAGCAAGTCAAGCCAGTCCTCCGTTCACCCGTCCGCAAGAAGATATTACATAATTTATCATTTAAAACTAAACATAGAACCATACTAGTCTCACAGACAGGTAGGCTTCAATAACATTCATCTTCAAAATACATTCAAACAAACACCTGTTCAACCATCATGCCAATAGCCAGATGACTTTTTAATTGTCCACATTTATTATTACGTACCATACATGACATATTTTTTCCCATTTCTATTAGTAGTATAGCACAGCAAATTAAAAAAAGAAGGAAATCTGCTAGAATTCTAAAATATGAATCTTGACACTGGCATAGCTTTTAGAAATTCCACTGAAATTCTTGACTAAGTAAACG
The DNA here is from genome assembly GCA_009869925.1 of Thalassaphorura encarpata. NCBI lineage: Eukaryota > Metazoa > Arthropoda > Collembola > Poduromorpha > Onychiuridae > Thalassaphorura > Thalassaphorura encarpata. The sequence goes on from WJEZ01000809.1 coordinate 21,096, forward strand.
CAACCCTTCAATAGCCATTAGCCATGCATAGCAGATCAAATGTTTGCTTAGGAATCAGATACTTCCCAAGAATTCAAACTCAACTCACTCTCACCAATCCTATTTTAATTTTAATTGAGTTTCAATGAGTAAATAATGGGCTTGGGACTTCATGTCCAAGCAGAGCACATAAAACTTTAGACTGAACAAACTCTCATTTAAAATCCTTCTGAGTCTGCCTGCCTACCACCCAGTAAAATGCCACGAATAAAGACCACACAGATGAGGAAGACCCAAACAACTGATTAAAAAAACGAACGCCCACTCCAACAATCGTATGCCTAAGTGCAAGTACAGAGAATTCAAATCTCAAATGGCACATTGCATAGTCTTCCAGCCCTCTTGTTCACATTTGGAAGTAGTAATAGATCATTCGGATGAATAATGGGCAATTAAGACGAGCTGCAAATATTGATCACGATTTTGCAATTTAGCCTCAAAGGTAAGCGAAACATTAGACTCGTGGATTCAAACAGCACCGACTGACCGTACGTACCTTAGCTTGGGCCAGCGAAGAAAAGATGAAGAAAATTCTTTTAATTCTCATATTTCAAACTGTGATGTTTTCTACAGAATTCTTCTTTCAATGAAAAGGGCGAAAAAGACAAATTTGAGAATATAAATGACCACGGTATGGAATTCCAATTGTCTTTTAGTAAACATGAACAGAGTGCTCATTGCTATTGCATGCAAAATTCCATTGAATCCACAAAGGTGCTGCTGTTTAGCATTTCCTTTGAATTGGTCTTGTTTTAATAATTGGAATGTGATCCAATAATTGCTTGCCCTGATGGACGACTAGACAGAACAGAGGAATACGACTAATGGACTTCATGTGCAATAAACGTACAAAGGAGCAGGTTAAAAGCAATTGCGTAGGTAATAAAATAAACTTTTTAACCCTCTCAAGTTTTGAGGAGAGAATACAAAGATGCTTCAATGAGGCTCAAATGAAACAGCATCTGCAACAAGTTGTTTAGCCTTTGGCTTCAGCATTTGACTAGACTACAACAGAGCAACAGGTACACTAAACAGGGCAAGTTTCTCGAATATCGATTTGATACACATTGTAAATTTTGTTAGCTCAGGTTCAAGCAATTTTCATTCTTAGTTTTAATTGTCGCCAATGTTTTATATAGAAAAATATATAAACTAGCCTTATTTGGCACGATAGTTGAAGCTTCTTAGGAATTTCACTGACCCTGTCTGCAATAAATTAGCTAATAATGTTTGAGGATATTAACCAGTATCGTCACATTAGTAAGTCATTGCAACTCGGCTCAAATCAAATAAGACACGAATAAACTCATGCAAGTAACATTAGCGTTATATTTCTCACACAATCAGGAATCAAGATTTCAAACTTTGCAGTTTGCTTGCCATCGCACCCTGAGAACCCACCAAATTGTTATGATACCCCTGGTGGCTGGCTGGCTCAAATTCTTCCGAAGAGATAAGAAAGCGTGAATTTACACTCTGACATGCCCTGTTTGATGACAGGCCTTAGCTCTTCACATTTTATCGATATTTACC
>WJEZ01000810.1:0-22635 GCA_009869925.1 Thalassaphorura encarpata
AAACTCTAGTGAGTTTCAGGCTTGAAGAGCCAAAATGAAAACAACCTCTAAGGTTGAATCTAAGGTTAAGACTAACTTTTCTCTTGAGCTCTGACTAGAAATATTTTTTTCAGTCAGAAGAAGGAAGCGGAATTTTGTCTTTGCTTGATTTATTTTTACAGACTAAAAAGGAGTGCCGTGTGCAGTGCCATGCCTTGTACACGTGCAAAATTAAGAAAAAGGAAGAGGAATGTGTGCATGCATTGGGCTGGACTTTGCGATTGCTTTTCTTTGCCTGCATTAAAATTGCTTGAGTTAAACTCAAGTCGTGCTAGCCAACCTTGGTCAAGGGTAAGGCAAAGCATGGAACTGATTAGTTCTGTGGCCTGGAATATTTGCCTTACAGTATTATTCAAGCATTCGAAATAATACAAATACACTTCGAAATAATGATATTTTTCAAAGTAATCTACAATGGAATCTGACTAGTAATCATTAATCAGATTACTTTTCCCAAACCCAGTAATATGTAATCATAATCTATTGATTTTTGAAGGAAGTAATCTGAAACTAATTACTTAAAAATGATTAATCTACATACATTGCTGGTATTGCTGACAGAATGCTTTTAGCAGAGACAGACAAGGAAGATTTTCATAATATTGACGAGTCTGATTTAGAAAGTGATGATGAAATTGAGTAATTTCTTTAAAAAATTTACTTTGAAACAATAAAAGTACACTACGAAATTGTAGTACATGTACAAGTATTTTGAATTTAGCTTGCCATTTTTTAACAATCGAAACAAAACAAGTACGTATTTCTATTCCGTACAATACGGTAATACTAAAAGTTGAGAACTACGATTTACCAGTTTATAAAAAACAATGGAGTTGTGTGCCGAAATTTATGTTCACTTTTCGAAAACAATTAAAGACTCGTCCATTTCCAGCCTTAATTATGTCCTGGCTTAATAGTTAGCAGTTTTGCTGTTGAGCTCTTAAGCAAGACGAGTGTCACTTCAAAGACAAGAGCAATGACTAGGAAAATTATTAAAGAATGTAGATTTTAACTTTTGTTTACAAAATTTTAATCTCAAAACTTTGGCAAACTAATTAACTTCATGCAGATTTGTTGAATTTTCTCATGCTAAATGACCAAGTTTGTCCCACTTTATTAAGACTTAACATTAATGTGATAAGAACTACAGAGCTGAATGTTAACACATGAATAAAAGTACGATACAATAAAATTCTAACCATTCTCGTTATTGGCATGGATCATTGTAAATAAACTTATGAAATGCTTATGCAAATAGGATTTCATGATTTGTGATTGACTTGTGCATCCATACTGACGAGTATATTATTCAAAATTCCACAAAATATTGGGTTCTACTTGATTTATAACAGGTAACATTTAAGAACTTGACCGAATACAATAACAAAAGTCAATACATTGTTACCTGTAACTTTATATGCAATTTCCATAAATTGCTCTGCCTTTTATAGTTCCAATCCGCAGTCCCGGCATTTTTCCTTATCGGTCAGTTCAATTAGTTTTAAAAATAACAATCAAGGAGGAAGTCCACCGACTGCATTTGTAGTAAAATGCGAGAACAACACTTAAATTCTGGGTAAAATCGTGGAATAATAACAACTTTCCTTAAATATTTTACCAATTCACAATTATGTCCTGCTCTTTCTACAATTTGCAAAGTGTTGCAATTACCTTTCAGATTATTTTATTAAACTAAGTATTGCAGCGATAACGTTTGAATGGAGAAATAAAATGTGAATCACTCAATTTTGTAAGTTTATATTCCACACTTTGTTACGCTAACGCACTTGTGTGAGAAGTCAAAGTATAATTATTTTTTGTATAACATCCTATTTATTAGGATGAACATATCCTAATTGCTTGCATTAATTTAGACGGAAGACAGAATAATTGCAAGGAACCCAAAGGCTTAGGAACTATTGCCATATATAAATGTGATCCTCATTACATGAAAATTCATCTGGGATGACAGTTGCTACGACTCAAGTAAAATGGAATGTTGTTCAAATGGGAAATGGATTGGATACACAAAATTCAAATATTTTGGCTGCCGGGAAGGTGTAAATATCTGAAAATGTTTAATTACGTATTTATTTTATTTTACGATATTTTTAAATAGAAGTGTGTGATATTGCAGGGTTTATTTCAAAACCTTTGATTGTAAACAGTGTAGCGGAAGAGACAAAGAATTGAACACGGCATACCATTTTATTCCGGAAATTAGAAGGCTATGGATATATCTGTGGTGCAACTATTATTGGTACATCAGCCATTTTGACAGCAGCACATGACATGTCATGGGGTCTCGGCTTGATGTGCTCGGCATTCTACTTTATTTGTATTTGACATGTAACTAAAATTTTTGTACATAAGACTTATGGCGCTATAACACAATTTTAATCTGACGTAGCAGTCCTACAATTGGGTGGTAAAATCCAATAGAATGAAAACGTCTCCAATTTGTTTCCCAATGATTTCACAACAGATGTCATTGCAGTTGAGCCTGGAAATTTGGGGGATGTAAGTATCGTGTTATGAAAATGTACAGAATTTTGTAAGCAGTTAATTTTGAAACAATTTCTTGCAGAACACTTGCAGATGTTTTGTTTTAAATCAAGATTTAGATTGCGGCAATGATTTATTCATGAGAAGTTTAGTCGAAACTTTTGATGAATGCTGCACTATTTGCAAAGGGAATCGTGATTGCAAAGCATTTGTTCATAATAATTTAAATGAATGTTTTCTGAAATTTCAAACTTCGCCTTTGATAACGGATAGCACAGGGCGGGAAAGTTTAAGTGGGGTTATTCAATATACTTCTACAATGGCGGTGTAGTCTTTGGGTTCCTATTGATTTACACAAAATTAAATAACATTTGAATGAATGAATGAAAGAAAATTTCAAATTGTTTATAATACTTGTGCCGATTCATTTATTTATAACATGTAAGAGGTAGCCTTGAAAAACTTGACGGAATAAAAAAAGACACAGGCAAAAGAAAAGTCAACGTACGAATTGTAGTATGCAAGGTGCATGTGCATTGTTACTCTGACTTTTCCATTGCACTTCTGTCCTGGCCTTTCCCCTTATCCGGCAGGTCAATTAGTTTTAAAAATAACAGTCAAGAAGGAAGTGTAGTTGTAACGCAATGAAATAAAAGAAATTAACCCAGAGGCATTTCTTGGGAATGTATTTTCCTTTTAACGAACGACAAGCAAACTCTGTGACAGTCAAATAAAAAAGTTTCATTAAAATTTAAGTCATGTCTAACTACAATTTAGGAATTCCTGCAATTATTTTTCAAATTATTTTACTAGTATTGCAAACATGTGTGAATGGCCAAAGAAAATGTAACTCACTCAATTTTGTAAGTTTACCATTATTACTACTTTGTATTACGCACTTCATTTACGCAAGTTCATGTGTGGTGTAATTAATATTGTAATTATTAGGATGGGCAAATCATTTGCATTAGCACGGACGGAAGGCCGAATAATTGTAAGGAACCCCAAGACTTAGGAACAATCGCCATATATAAATGTGATCCTCATTACGTATTTTATGAAAAATCATCTGGAATGACTGCTGATACGTCTCAAGAAAAAATGGAATGTCGTTCAAATGGGAAATGGATTGGATACACAAAATTCAAATCCTTCGGCTGCCGGGAAGGTACGTGTTCACAGGTGTAGTCATCAAAAATGTATTGCTGATTTTATTAATTACGTGTTTTTAATTGCGCTTAGTATGTGGTGAAGCTGGCTTTATTTCAAAACCTTTGATTGTGAACGGTGTAGCTGCAATGGCTAAGAATTGGCCATGGCATGCCATATTATTCCGAAAATTAGAAGAAGGCTATGGCTACATTTGTGGTGGAACTATTATCGGTACTTCAGCCATTTTGACAGCTGCACATTGTGTCACTTCTTCCTCTGGTGAAAAACTTGATGCAACTAGCACAATTGTTGTACTTGGACCGTTTAGCAGCACTTTTGCTGAAAACGTTGGACAAAAAGAAACCAAAATATTTAATGTATGTTTGTATTTCAGTTCTTGATTCATTTATTTCTACTTTACTTTATCCGACAGGTAACTAAAATTTTTGTTCCTGAAACTTATGATGCTAGTACACAATTTCAATCAGACGTAGCAGTGCTTCAGTTGGGTGGAAAAATCCTATATAATGAAAACATCTCTCCAATTTGTCTGCCGAATGATTTCACAACAGATGCAATTGCAGTTGAACATGGAAATTTGGCAGATGTAAGTACCATGTTACGAAAATGTCCAGAAATTTTTTAAGCTATTAATTTTAAAACATATTACTGATCAGGTTGTTGGTTTTGGCGTGGATGAAACTACACATATTTCCAAAACTCTCAAACATGGTGTTCTGGAAATAAAATCTCGTGCTGAATGTCTTTTGAGTCTAGGACAAATTACAACGGAATCTCAATTTTGTGCGGGAGGTCCAAGAGGTATGCTTAATAAGAATTTATTTGTTACCAACGCTTAATTACTTGTATATGTTTTTATTTTTACATTAGATAATCCAACAGTAACAGTCTGTAACGGAGATAGTGGAGGTGGCTTATTCCATGCATCTTCCATTCATAAAAAATATTACATTCACGTAAGAAATTATCATTTTAGTAATGCAAGAGCCCGGGTTTGTATATCTCTTAATCGTTTTATATAGGGAATCGTTAGTCACGGCGGTCGCGATATTAGACCTCGTCTTTGTAAAACTTTTGCAGTTTTTACACGTGTTTATTCCTTCACAAATTGGATTAAAGGAATCTTGGAAGAAATTCGTCATACTGAAGGAGCCAATGAATGTAATTTTTTTTTAGCATTTTCTCAGGTTTTAAAATATTTATATAATTTTTGTACCTCAGGGGAAAGACGTTGCAGATATGTTGGACTCAATCTTGCTATAAATAGAGATATAAAAAAAGTAGAAAATGTGATCTCAGCATCGGATTGTTGCAATATTTGTCTAGCTACACCCGGATGTAAAGGATTTACACAAACTGGGGCCAGAGAATGTTGGCTGAAGGAAGTTGATGAACCATTTGTAGCAGATACGGCTGGACATTTTATCACGAGTGGTGTGATTGAAGTTTTTGTTGATCCTGAGCCTCCACCTAGTACTGAGAAAACTTGCAAGAGCTTCGCATTAAATCAAGACTTGGATCCTGGGCATGATTTGCTAATGAGAAGTCAAATTAAAACATTCCATGAATGTTGTACGATTTGTAAAGAGAATCGTGATTGTAAAGCATTTGTTCATAACAATCGAGATGAGTGTTATCTGAAATATCAAACATCACCTTTGATAACGGACCATACTGGGAGAGAAAGTTTAAGTGGGGTCATTCAAATTACCCCTATTGCAGTGTTGTAGTAATTGGGCATTTCATTCGTCCATTTTTTAATTTTTCGTCATAAGTACTAATTTATTTTTTACTCGTAAGGCATTACTTGTACAATTTGTATCAAAATGAAATTTTAAGCTTAACACAATAAAACTTGTAAATTGTCAGTTTAAAGGTCAATTTTTCAGTAATATTATAAATCAATCTCATCAAGAAGTATGTAGAATTGTGTTATAACTCGTACATTTTCAGTGTCATATACTTAGCTTAAGATTAAATCAAGCAAAATCAGCCTTACTTTCAGGAATTCCCCAATAGCTTGTTGGTCAAGTTCATGATTCAATGCATTTAAATTTGACGCATTTATGTGCGAACGTACAAAATCTGCTTAATGTGCATTAAACATGACATTGTTTAAGAGTAAACACAAAAATTTCGCACGCCAATTTGGAAACGGAAGTGAGCAGTCGGTATTTTTCCAAATTTTAAATGCGTTGTTGCTGATTACATTCGTGTAAATGGTGAGAATTTGGGTAAAAGCTTTCACGTCATTTCTCCATATTTCCGTATTCCTAGTTTTAATTACATACGTAAGACTAGACTTAATTAAAAATTTATCTCATTAAATGACACGCTATGGGAAATACCTACACTGAAATAATAATTGGCCTTGACCCTCTCTTTCTCACTAAAAAATTATAACACCTCAAAAAATAGTGAAAAATATAAAATATCAAAAAGTCAGTATTTCTCCTGTGCTTTAAACAGCTATGTTAATTTTCATATGGATGACATACTATTATTATTGTTGTTGTTACTTTCTTGTTTTGATTTTAATTTGATAACCCCAGCTTTTACCTTTTTGTCTTCCTCGCATTTCTTTGAGTAAGTTTCAACGTAAAATACTATAAAAAGTAGAAGCAACGATACTCCATACATAAAAATCAGAGAACTCAAGTTGGATGGAAAATTGCATGGTGTAAAATAAGAATTACAGGCATGTGCAAGAATTGCAATGAATTGAACCTAAAAACAACAAAATTATGTCTTAATGTTTGTGAATTATTACGGATTTTGAATTTTCTTACAATTTGTAAAGTTGTCAAATATTTTTTCCACCAAAGATACTTCTGAATGGCTGGGCCAAATGTGGACAAGAAATAATAAGTGTACATCACGACGTGAACAAATGCGTTGAGCATAATTCCAAAGAATACTAAATAGATTTGAAGAGATATAAAAACCGAAAGAATTAATAAAAACCCAATGACCTCGTGACACATACCGTGACCCCCTGGACAGAATTTGCAAACGATGCCCCAGTTGAAAATCATCGTTCCATGATGATAAACATGCAGAAAACTGATTTGAGTATTTTTCTTTCGAAGGATAATGAATGCCTGAAATTCAAAAAATTCTAAGTCAACGGTTTTCCATATTTTTTTTACTTCGTAGGATAGGTCGTTTGCTTACAGTGTCAAGGATGTCAATTACTTTTGTGATAAAATACCACCAGAAAGCAGCTGCCATCTTATTAAAGAAAAACACAAAAAATATTGTCCCAATTAAAATTTAAAAATGATTGTAAATAATTAAATGAATTACTTACTCTGAGCGCAGCAGGTGAGTCACTCATATTGATAGGTTCACAGCCTAATGAGTATTTTAACAATATCGCACTCGAGAGAAGCTATAATATTTTAAAACACACAATTATATAATCAGATATTCCTATTGTTGAACTATAAAGTGATTCAATATGACCTCTTTAAAAATATATGCTGATAAAATAACTTGCGTCAAATTGTACAGTCTTAAAGGTCGAGTGAGTTCATATGGTTCTTGATTTTTCATAAATTTTGGTCCAAATTTTGAAAAAGTAATGTAGGCAAGGACGATCAAAATAATATTTTTATAGTCCGATATCAGAAACCAATCCTGAACCCTTGGGTCTATATGAAATATTAAATTGAATTGAGTTAGTTCAATAAAAATAATATTTTACTAACAATATATTTACCTGCTTTAAGGTATTTCATGTCCAAGGTTAAGAAAATTGTACTTGTTATTACGTACACTGTTGCAATCCATATGCACAGTTCTGATTTAACTTTTACAATATTTTTAATCAAATGAAATTTTGGAAAATATGTCAAATATATTTCCTTGAAGTTAAAACTAATCGTGTGCTGCATTTTATTGTCAGTAACTGCAAAATTTTATTAATATTCGATGTAAGGAAACTTTAATGTCTGTAGATCTATAGTAGAGATATGAATGAAGACAGTCAGACTCAGAATCTAAATTCAAGTTCTAGTCAACCAACGTGAATTGTGTGCATAGCACTTGCACTATTACAATGGTGCAAAAATTTATGTGAGAATTAAGGAAATTACCAGTGACAGTGAATGCCTTCGTAAACGATGACACGAGTACTAAAAATTACCCAAAATTATGCTTACTAGTACTAGTTTAGCTTTAGCCTTAGTATTATGGGAAGTGAACTGCATGAAGTTATGTGAAATTCAAGTTTTAGGCTGGTTTGAGTCACAGCTCAGCATCTGTGCCGCACTTATGCTAAGATTATTAAAAAGAAAGTCAACTGAACAATTAATTTGAATTGTCCAGAAGAAATATACATCGATGCATTCGTGGTTCGTAATAGAACTTAAACATCTTTTCTTGTAGTGTTTTCCTACACATGGCACGTACGTGTCATTTGTTTCACCTTGCAATTTCGAAATTACTGACTTTTATGTGTATAAAATAAAATCCTACCTGTAACCAGTAACTTTCAATTTCAGTAATTGCGATTTCGTACCGTACGCCTAATATTTCGATTCTGCGTTGAATAAAATTTAATTACAGTGAGAGCCAGAAACAGAGTCAGTTGCATCTAGAACTCGTCTAATATATCAACATGTGCTATTACATTCCTTCATCGTATTTTAAATTAAATCATTTTTACGTATTTCTAAGTCTAAAATATTCAAGTTCAAATTCCAGTGGATCAATGTTTGACCCCTTGACAACGCAAAGAGGCAAAAGGTCATTTAAAACAATTAGTGTAGGTCAACAATCTGAAGGAACAAAGGGAAGTGCAGACGAGGCAAAATACTCATTCACAATTTGGCCTTCCTCCCGTCAACACCTCGTCTGACCTGACCTGACAAAATTCTTATTCAAATTTTAAATTTTTTGTGAACAAGTGCCTTTGACTCCTTCAATTCCCAAATTTTAAATTTGAATTCAATCTTCGACTCGAATCATCATGGGTTGCTGTCCAGGGGTAAGCATTTTTTGTTCAATTCTAAAATTCCAAAATTCTGTCAGACCTTTGCTTTTCTAATTTTAGAATTTTATTATTTCCAATTAGCTTTCTTGTTGCACTCCTTGCTGTTGTCCAAGGCCAAGTCCTGTCAATTACTTGCCACGCACTTGCGGTCCATGCTGTCCATGCAGGAACGATATGAATTGCCCAAAGGGATGTGGAACTTTTGGTGGAAAAGGATGCTGGATGCAGTAAGAAACTAATTAATTAATTAATTTTAAATTCAGCTGAACTAATTTTTTGACTAATTCCTTTTTAATCAGTTGCGAGCGAAGATGGCCACAATGCAACTTCATGAGACCATGCATTGACACTCGAGTCTATCGTGATGGTGAACACTTGTCAATTTCTTATGCTGGACATGTCCCTGGGGAACAATTCATTTATGGACGTAATCTTGCAACAACCACCACATTTGCCAAGCGTCGTCTCTGCCAATACACTCCCTATGAATTCATTAACCCAGATGGGTGCTGCTCCGAAAATTGCTGCTGCTAAAAATCAGAGTCTATTGAAATCTTATCATTCAATTTTCCAAAATTTACAATTCGTTTTTTGAGTCTTGCTTGGACTTAATGCAATAATCAGTTTGAATAAAATTCGGAAACCAACTTGACATAATAATATTTTACTTTGATTCAGTTCTTCATTTTTTATTTTCCTGACTAAAAGTCAAATATTGGTTAAGTTGTAGTGTAAGTTCATATTTTTATATTATAGGTAAATTAGGTTATTTTCACTATTACACCTCGCTAAATAAAAGCGCAGCTTAATTAATTTAATTTTAAGTCATATATCGTTAGTTCCTTGTTTGGGTATGGATTTTACCTTTGAAAAATGTTGAACCCTTTGCTTTAACAAACAAAAATCACAGAATTATATATATCTCTTCCGTGGTAACCAATAATGGACTATACACTAACAAAATTATAAACAAGATGACGAAGACAAAGGCAAGGTAGAGAAAAAAACTCATTCCTCATTCAATCTCTCTGCCTTCAATACCTTGTCTTGTCAGTCAGCAAAATTCTTTCATAAATTTGTTACTTTTGCACACAAAATCCTAAATTACATCTGTAAAAGTTTCTTTGTTTATAAATCTAAGTTAAATTCACTGAACTCAAGTTCTACTCGGGTAGCGTGATCATGTGTTGTGGGGTAAGAATTTTCTCAAGATTTAATTTAAGTCATTTTTATTGTCTTCATAAAATTAATTTTGACTCAATAGTGTGGCTGTTCATCGGCTCGTTGCTGGTACCGTGGCTGTGGGACTGGACGAGGATGCAGAAAGTATGTAATGAAATCTAAATCCACGAATGAAATTTACCGTGACTGATTTTTTTAAATTTTTGACAGGTGTCCAAGGTCCAAATACCAATTCAAGAAACCTTGCATTGACACTCGGATCTACCGGAACTGTCAACACATGTGCATCTCATATGCTGGACATATTCCTGGAGAACAATTCATTTTTGGACGTAATCTTCCAACAACGACTACATTTTCCAAGCGTCGCCTTTGCCAATTCACTCCCTATGAATTCATTGACCCTGATGGTTGTTGCACAAACAACGGTTGCTGCCTATTCGGTTGTGGAGGATGCTGTGGTTGCGATTGTGGTTGTGGTTGCGGCTGTTGTTGAGTGTTGTTGCCCATGTTCATGACCCATGACCTCACTACTCAATTTAGATTGACTCAAGTCTTGTAATTATCTTTTTCAAGTACTGTAGTAATGTGCTCTACTAACACAAACACCTTAACTAAATAAAAATTGACGTTGATTTTGAACAAAGAAATGTTATGGTTCTTGGGTATCGAATAAATTTATTTAGTTTGTTAAGGATAATTTAGCTAATTTATCTTTTTGAGTAATTTTCAAAGATAAGAACGACTGATTTCCTTAGAAATGAAACTTGAACATGCATAGGTTAATAAACATAAAATTGTGTAAGAAATTAGCGTAAAAAATGTTCGAAGATTTTTGGAGGATTATTCGTTTGCTTGAGAAACATCACGAGAATCAAATCAAAATAACGACTCTGAATTCTGAATATCGGAATCTGCACGACTTTGACAAATTATTGCATAATAAATAATAATTCCAAGTATAATGTCGACTGGAGTCGACACAATCGTAAGATTCTTTCAAGATTTCTCCTACTCTCGCTTCTAACCACTTGACTTGACTAAATAATTTCCAGGTCTTTGAAATTAAAGGAGTTGTAACGTTTACTGCATTTTTTGTTGCCATCCGAGTTGTGACCTCACCTCTCACGCCTTACATGGATACATTCTACTCTGTCATGTTCAATATCTTTGTGTTATTCGTGCTGGTTTTCATCATGCTTGCTAATATGAAGGCTGGAGATGTTACTCAAGGTACTGGGAGTGGGAATGGAAAATTGACGTACTACAAGGTTATTAAAAAATTCAAGTAATAGTGATTAGAAAATCTTGGCTTGGCTCCTCCTAATATTTAACTTCTGATTTAAATTTAGACAAGATTATTAACCAACATTCTGATTTTTCTCCTCATTGGCTATTTATGGAGTCAATGTCATCCTAATCGTCGTCGATCTCACAGGGATATAGATGATCCAAATCACACGTATTCGCACGGAAGCAAATATTTCCCTGAGTCTTTATTTATGATTTATCACATGATTTTATCAGCTGCTTCTGTCGTCTCTCTGATTCGTCTCGTCACTTCAGGATTTACTGATTAGTGGTATTAGCTTAACAAAAATATAAAATTGACTTACAACCTAGTCTCGCCCTTCTTGACCTTGCCCTAGATTAAGCTTTGGAGGTAATTAAAGATGTACTGATCAGAGTTCAAGTCAGTGCAAAAATGAGCATCATTTTATTCAGATCCATCGGTTCGGGTACATTATTTGTTTTGATCAAACAGTTGTTGCGGAATGAGAATTTGGCAATTCCATCTGTTATCCTCAGTTCGGAACAAGCCGCGTATTGTAATACTAATAAGTACCAGTAAATGAAAGTGTAGTTATCTCTTGATAAAGCTATGAGATTACGGAAGTACAATGGAACTAATGTTAAGCACATATGCTCGTAAAACTTAAGAAATGACAGTGCGTAAAATTCATGAGTTAATTACTAATGGCACCAAAAAAAAAGGGAAAAAGTGATTGAAGAGGATCTACGAAAAATGTGGGGTAGACGTAGTCAAAAACAAAATAATAAATATAAATACCAAGCCGAGTCTATAATAAAATTGGCTATCCTTTCTCCCTCTCATTATCCAATTCTCTCCGAAGACTCGAGGACAAAGTTTTGTAAAATTTATCTTTGATAAAAATGAAATCATTTGCTAACCAATCTGGGTGGGTGACTTCCGTATGTACAAAATATCCTTTGCTTATCATAAATTCTCTAATCGCTTCTTTTCCCTCTACGTCATGGATAAATTCTACGGACAAAGTACGAATATCGTACTTGTCAAATGAAATTGTTTTTAAAATATCTAATTCCAATCCTTCAACATCTAGACTAAAATAATCCACTGTGCTAGTGTTTAGGGCTGTCATGTACGTTTCGAAAGGAAAACACTGAATGTCAATAAACCCGCTTCCAATATACCCAGCTCCAAATGGTGTGATTTTTCCTTGATTTTCCTTTTGTTCAAATGAAACCTAATCAAGAAAAAAATTAAATTAAAAAATAATCTTTAGGATTATTAAACTTTTAATTTTATTACCATTTGTGGATACGTCGTCGTGCTGAGGCAAGTAGGGGAAGACCAAGATTTACGATTTTTCCATTGAAGCTTTACAAAATTGCTCGGATCTTGAGAAAATCAGGTTTCAAAATTATAAAAAAGTACAGACATTAAAACCAAGATGATAAGAATTACCAGCTTCAATTAATAAACCATTCCAATGCATGGTTCGTTCGAGGTATAAAGTATTCGACCTTGTCTCTCCATCCAAGGCTCCGCATTCAATGAAAAATCCAGGAGTTAAAGTATCCCGAAATATTTTCTTAATCACGTTCGATTGACCTAATATAAGAATTCACTTCAAATTCAATTTTCAATATACTGAAGAATAACTTACCCATAGACGGATCCGAGTTAGTCATATCTGTCAAATTGAGCCGAACGCGATTGTTTGGAGGAGGAAATAAAAAATGATTTTTTAGTTTTGATATCACTCTTGGATCCTTGGCTGATATGTCTGGTCCATTGAGCTCTCCAAATTCTAGGAATTAAAATAATGAAGGTTTTATGATTTTCGGCATATTTATTATGTGTTTATCAAGGGTTAATGTCAATTTACCTGAGCGCCACTGAAATTTCAGCACTTTGGATATATTTTCACCCTCATCCTCCTCATTCCCCATGTACTCATTACAAATTACGAGAAAAAGAAATAGTCCAAGGACAGCAATTAGGAGATTTCTTACTTTTGGCTTCAACCTTGAGGATTTTATACTCATGGCTGTGATTCTGTGCATGGAACTTAATTTCTTAATTAATTAGTTAAACTCTGGAAGTCTCAATCAATACTTGGGTTCTTCCACAGTCTTCTTCCCCCTATGTTTCTTTGTTTAATTAAGGTTTTGATATTTTCTTGAGATTTTTGTTTTTACCCTTGGTGTCTGATTAATTTGGCAGAGATTCAACCAATTTGAACAAACATTGACATTGAACACGTTTATAAAATGATATTCTTGAGAGATTCATCAGTTTTTTTGGCGAACTAGCAATAACATGTCACATCCTTTGTTCGTTGTTTAATTAATTACAATCACAGCATAGGCATAGCATAGCATAAACTTCACTGCACTGCAAACTCAGGTGCTAACCTAGAATAGTTTTAAGATACCATTTTTTAATTTATAATTTCGTAACATTACAAGATCACACTACGTAATTAAATTCATATTATCTTGCGTGCGTATTTTGGAGCCAGACGGCAATTAATTCGATAATCCCTTCAATTTTGCAATAGTCATTTTGAATTTTAGCGCGCAGAACAATTTTCTTCGTTTCTTGGATTTTGAGAATCTTGAGATTTTTCTCTTCGTCTTTTCATTGTGCTTTTGAAATTCAAGGCGGAAGGTTGAGTTTTTCATTTCGCTCCGTTCCGTGATCCGTTCGCCGTTTCGGTTCATTCTGTTCTGTTTAAGTGTCAGTTCTTGTTCTTGTTATTTTTTGGATCCAAAAGGTCAAAGAAAGAGATCTAAGAAAAAGTATTGTTCGAAGATGCAGAAGCTGACAAGACTCAAAGCTGAATTAGCGATGTTGACAAAAAATCCACCACCAGGTAAGAATTTCTAATTTCAAAAACGTTGTACTGTTACTACTGTGTAGTGTAATGATTGTACTGTACTTTAGCGTTATCGTATCTCATCTAATTTAATAGATTATTAATTAGTGTACCCAGTAAGAAAATTCGTCCGTGAGTTGAATATGCGAATTATCATTTGTGATAACTGTTGAGCTTAACACACTTAGTGCTGACACTGCTATAAATTAAGATAAAAGGAATGCGTATGTATGTGACTTGACTTTCAATATTTTCTGCTTAGTTGCATTTCCAAGATTCACATGTGAGATATGAGATATGAAAAGAACATTGCAAAAAGCACATTTAGAGCACACAAAAATGACCTAAGCATAGCACACATCTGTTGTGTAATGATGAAAATGAAATTGCCAGACTGACTGCTCTGCATATATCGTATTTTGTACTGGTTAGTCATTCCTGAAAAAATCAGTAATGACATGTGAAATTAGTAATTTTTGAAGTTATGTTTTGTGTTCAAGTCCATCCAAACTGCCAGAGCTATCAAATTATTACACAAAAATGTAAATACGCTGCTCTTGTAATACTTACGTTTCGTAATACACTGGCAAGAATCCAAATAAATTCCAGTTTTCGCTTAGGCTAATTAATTAATTCTTAGTTTTGCTTTGGAGTCTCTGTCGAATGAATATACGATGATTTTCATCCATTAATAAATCTTGATTATAAGCATAAATCTTAATTTTATTTAAAATCAAGGTTCAACGACAATGTAATTGAATCATTCAGCTTATTCGTTCGGCATATCTTATAATACCTAGAACTAATAAGAATTCAATTAATTCATTTAACTTAAGCGAAAATTGGAATCTAACTTCTTCGACGTTCATTACGAAAAAACTGTGAGTGAGCATCACATCACTATGGATTTTTTCATCATAATAATTTGATTAATTTCTCGAGGCTAATTTTTAAGAGAATTAAAAAATTCAAGAAAGTTGTCGTGGTTTTGCCTCTGTATTGCAAATTGCAATCTTTGTGGATTTTGCCATGTTATCGCATTACGGGTTTAGCTCAATGGTTTTTTAACCCAGTGGAGTGCCTTGTCCCACCCGCATGTGTTGCCATTGCGACTTCAGCAAGATCTTATTTGTGAACTTTGCCATGTTATCGCATTACGGGTTTAGCTCAATGGTTTTTTAACCCAGTGGAGTGCCTTGTCCCACCCGCATGTGTTGCCATTGCGACTTCAGCAAGATCTTATCCCGTGATTCTTCAAATCCTACACACTTGGAAAAATCAAATTGTTTGCTCAAACCATTTTCACGGTTTACTTTTCGCCTTTCGCCCAATCGTCAACTAATTTTGACTCCGCTTCCGCTGGACGGTCACTCAGCCTAAGGTCAGGTCAACAAGGGATTTTGCTGGAGAAAATGGCGACAGTCAAAGCTGAAGAAAAAGTTTGTGCGAATGGTGAAGGTGAAGCCGCTGCTGCAGCTGAGGAAGAGGCGGAATTGGTCGTAAGTTAATTAATATTGTTAATTAATTAAATCGGCTAGGCTTGCGTTTCTCATTCCTGAACCTAATCTGTATTCTAGTATTGAATGAATCTAATGTAGTTGTATGTACATATGACCCACTTAAATATTTTTTTGCAAATTTTATAGGATCCACAAGAGAAGCTTCGTGAAAAGTGTCGAGCCAAGTCAGATTGCGCTGCTTTGATGAGTAAATTAGAAACTTGCAATGAGCGTGTGAATTCAAAGAAAAAGACGTCTGAGACTTGCGTTGAGGAACTTATTGACTACTTGCATTGTGTAGATCATTGCGTGAGTACTACATTACATGACAAGCTTAAAAATTATGAATAATTATGGAAGCTAATATTAATTTGATTTGTCTTATATGATTTTAGGTGAACAAGAAGTTATTTAACCACTTGAAATGAAGAATCCATAACAACTCCTTCACTTACCTTCCTTAAATTCAAAAAATTAAATTACTGAAGAAAGAGGAAATGGAAATGGATTGATTGATTGAATTGCATAAGCTTGGATTGAATTGAAGATGAAGAAGAGTCATTTGAATTGAAAATTAGAAAAGTCATCAAACTTCAAAAATAGAATTGAATAAATGAAAATGAAATGTCAATCCTCTATCGTAGTACGCTTGCAGCGAGTGAAAATAAATATGTAAAGAATTATGGATTGGGATCATTTGTGTGTAATTATTTTGTCTAGATATTTGTTTTGAATTCATTTCAAAAGCTAAATAGGCACTGATGTTAGGCAGGCACCAGTCAGGAATTTATATCCAATGAAAATAAAATTAATTAGCTAAGCTAAATTAACATTTAACCCTCAAATCTTAATCATGACACAGGAATCCATTGTTGGCCAGATGAAGAGAATACTGATGTGATCTATGCAGACATTCTTGGCCCGATAGGATCTCCATATGAAAAAGGAACTTTTCGTGCTATAGTCACTCTGAGTGCAAAGTAATTCAATTGAATATTTTAATTTTAATTCGTCATATGATAATGATGAACGACCTATTATAAACATGGTTTTAATTTTCTTGTCTTTGTTTAGATATCCATTTGATCCACCATCAGTGCAATTCATGACTCCAATTTATCATCCAAATATTGACCCAAATGGACGAATTTGCTTAGGAGCCCTCAAGCCCAAGCCAAGTGGAACTTGGACACCTTTGTTGAATATTCCAACGGTAAGAAATAAGGAATTTAATTTAGTTAAGCGGTTTTAATATTCTTTTTTGTTAATTTTAGATTCTTGCAGCTATTCGAGTCCTACTGTCTGAGCCGAATTTGTCTGATGCTCTTATGGTTGACATTGCGAAACAATACTCTGATGATTATCCAGGTTTTATTGCTCAAGCAGAGGCAGAGACGTTGAAACATGCAGTCAAGTCAGGTAGCAGTGGTCGTCGCTACTCTGACACTACTACAGAGACGACCCTTGACTTTGGCGCGAACGACGAAGACAAATTAATGGAGACTGACGAAAATGACGATCTGAATCTTAACCCTATGGAGGACCCAGAAAACGAAATCGCTGCTGACGCCGACGTAGTCGTTGAAACTGAACGTGATAATTTTGATTCCCAAGACCCAGATTGTTCATTGATGCCACAACACGGGAGCCCTACCCCAAGTCCACCTTCAAAAAGAATCAAATTGGCTGACCTAGATGAAGATTTGGCAGAAAAAGGAGAAGAGGATGATGACGATGAAGATTCTCAACAATTAAATTACTTTGATGAGGAAACTCCAGGGAAAAATAGGATGGAAACTGCTAAAGGACAATTGGATTCGGATGATGATGATTTCCAATAATTATTAATAAACTTCAGACTGAACTGAGCTCAACAATTACGCTTCAAATTGACTTGACACAAGGTCAAGATTCCATGTAAAAAACGAAAAAATTCTTCGAATTTGAGTACAGGGACGTAATTTGAATAAATAAGCCAAAATTTTACAACGTTGTTTAGAATATTTTCCTGTCGTGACATTTTATTACCTCGGTCAACACGTTTATATTTATATTTTTAATTATTACAACATAATGTGTATACGATTTTCTACGTTTTAGTTAGCTCAACTTAGCTTAATTACTTTTTGTTGCAGAAGCATTTTCCGAAGCATAAATCTCTTCCAGACGTTTGACGATATCCTCCGTAGGCAAACTATTCTGAAGATTATGCTCAAGTAGAATTTCCAATTGTTGTTTCTCTAACCCAGGAACTTTCTCCCACAGAGGTTTCCCAATCCTTTCATCCATATCGTTTTCTTCCCTCAGAGCCAAAAAGTAAATGAGGAATATTGACATTGAGAGGGAAACCATTAGGGGCTGCATGAATGGGACGTCTTGTTGAGGTCTACCCGCCAGGGTATTGTGAGCAGACCATTTAGATGCCTCAGACGTTGAGAATTTAATCGGGTCATCCAAGTCTACCATTTCTGGGCCAGGAGGATCGGAAGAGGATTTTGTGGACTTTGTCCTAAAAAGCGACACAAAATTAAAATTATATTGTTTTTACTGTAAAATTCGGAAAATAATTAAATCCATCGTATCGATGCTATCTGCATTGCATTGCAACTGACCTTGCGAATAAAATCGTAACACATTTAGAGTTTTGGCTTTGGCATTGGCTAATGATGAAATTCATGCGTTGTGCTTGTGACAGTGGTCTCAATAAATTTCGAAACATCAAACTGCCATTTCGTAGTTGACAAGAAGTCATGATTACTATTGCCCGTGGCCCGTATCGTCAATGCAATAGCGAATCACGAAACTATTAACTTTCCGTACTTTGGACTATTTTTGGATAATTTTCTTCAAGTCAAGTCAGTCGGTCCCGAAAATCGCAAAATTTTCAAAGGTCCGAATTTTGCTCCCGCTGTTGCTCAGTCCATAGATTTGAATGGCGGCAAGTCTCACAGGCGGAAAATAAAATAAAAAGTTTGGTCTTGACCTTTTCATTCTTCTACTTCGGGAACTTTGGCAGTTTTAGTAATTGCCAGGTCAGGTCACAACAAGGCAAGGTCAGGGGTCGTGTCACCCTATGCGTTTTGGTTTGGGCAGACAGAAAAAGACAGAACGATCAATTTATGAGAGCGCTGAGTTTGACGTCGCTACTAATTTTATCTGGATCTCAAATAATTCAAAAGTTACGATTACGACGATTGCCTGCACATTCATCAAGACTTTCCGAATTTGGGTATTTCACAAGAAATGGTCAAAGTCAAACGAAATCGAGGTAAGTGTGTGTAATAATTTACTTGTAATTTTGTAGTAATATGTAAATTTTATGGATTTCTGGGCCAAAAAGTAATAAGTTAAACAGTTAAAGGTCGAAGGAGTGTGAACTCCCATTCCATTGTAATATCGTCGTAATATCCACATTTCGCTAGTTTATATCCTTTTGTAACTTCGCAATATTACGTTTCAATGTAATTTCCCACAAAAATCTATATAAGGGCACAATCAACCCATTTAAATATTATTCCTTCTCAGATCTCAGTGATGTTACCTTCCACCTTTCCATTACTTCTGCCGATTTTTGGTTTTGATTTTAATTTTTCGAGTTATCATTCCTTTCCTTGTTTGTTGCATATTAGGAATTTATGTACTATAAGCACAAGCGAAGGCTCTGACAAGGACACCGTCTCAAGGACCACAAACACAAATACGAATATAATGAGGGTTCTCAACGTTGCTGAGAAAAATGATGCAGCCAAACGGATTGCTGGATTACTGTCCAATGGTTCTGCACAATTGGTTAGTTTTTAAAATAATTCGGAAACTTCTGCAAACAATACATTAACCAATTCTTTCATTTTTCAGAGAAATGGGCCAGCTAAATTCAACAAAATCTACGAATTCCCGTTTCAATTAATGGGTCGAACATGTCAAATGGTCATGACCTCTGTTTCTGGACATTTGCTCACGTTTGATTTCAACGACAATATTAGATCTTGGCAATCCGTCGACCCCGTCGTACTATTTGATGCACCTGTCGTTAAAAAATGCCCAGAGAGTTATTTGGATTGTAAAGTCAGTGAAAATTAAGCTCACATGTTAAAATTTTCAGCTAATTGATCAATTTTTTTTTGTATTTTCAGCGCAATTTAGAAAAAGAAGCTGCCTATGCTCAATTCCTCATAATTTGGACGGATTGTGATAGAGAAGGAGAAAACATTGGTTTTGAGATTATTGATGTGTGCAAAGCAATAAACCCAAGACTCACGGTTTATCGAGCAAAATTCTCTGAAATTACACCCACTGCCGTGCATCGCGCAGTCAACAATTTGATTCAACCCAATAAAGCCGTGAGTGATGCTGTTGATACACGTTCAGAGTTGGATCTTCGAATAGGTACATACAAGCCTGATTTTTTTGTAATTTAAAAATCTAAAGTTAATTTTTGGTAGGTGCTGCATTCACTCGTTTTCAAACGATGCGTCTCCAAAGGAAATTTCCAAATTCCTTGCGAGAACGACTGATTAGCTACGGAAGTTGTCAATTTCCAACCCTTGGTTTCGTCGTTGAACGCTACAAGGCCATCCAAGAATTTGTCCCTGAAGATTTCTGGAAAATTGAAGGCATAATCAAAATCTAAATGGGCTTCCAATGGGCACTATAATGAAAAATTAATCAATTGTTTTCAGTGTCACACACAGTAGAGCATGCCTCTGTGGATTTCCATTGGGCCAGAGTCCGTCTTTTCAACGAATTAGCTTGTCGTGCCTTATTTGAAAAATGTAAGGATAACCCAACTGCCAAAGTCACCAAAGTTGTGAGTAAGCCAAAATCCAAGTGGAGACCTGTGGCGATGGACACGATTGTAGGCTAAAAATATTATTTTGTAGAATTTTTCTAAACTTTAACTAATAATATTTTCTAATATCTACTAGGAATTTGAAAAACTTGCATCTAGAAAGCTAAGAATAAGTGCTAAGGAGGCTATGAAAATTGCAGAGAAACTCTACACGGCTGGTAACATTAGTTACCCAAGGACTGAAACGAATATTTTCCCCAAAGGGTTGAATTTGGTTCCCCTGATAGAAATGCAAATTTCTGATGCAGTTCCTTGGGGTGGTTTTGCTCAGAGGTTAGCAGTCGCAGGGCCAAATCCAAGGAATGGGAAAAAATCTGATCAAGCCCATCCTCCAATTCACCCTACAAAACTTGTTACGGATCTCTTTGGTAAATTTAAAAAAAATAAGATATATGCAGAATATTAAGAATTTTTATTTAACAGGGAACGAAGCAAGGATTTATGAACTCATCGTCCGACATTTCTTGGCTTGTTGTTCCAAGGATGCACTTGGGACAGAAACCACGGTGGATATTGACATTGCAGAAGAAAAGGTAAGAAATAGCGAAAAATTAATAGAAAAACTTATAAATTCTTAATCCTTGACCTTAACTACGCTTTGTAGTTTGTCGCTAACGGACTGATCATCCTGGAGCGAAATTACCTTGAGGTCTACCCTTACGACAGATGGTCTGATAAGGAATTACCAAAATTTGAGCAAGGTCAAACATTTGTTCCAACAAAAATTGAAATGGCAGAAAGTGAAACTTCACCTCCAAATCTTCTAACAGAAGCAGATCTCATTTCACTCATGGAAAAACATGGAATTGGTACTTTTTTGTTAAACCACTTTATTAACGTGGATTGGACTTGAATTTTTATTTTTTAAAATCAGGAACGGATGCAACACATGCTGAACACATTGAGACAATCAAATCAAGAATGTACGTAGGAGTTCAAGGGGATGGAAGATTTGTACCTGGGCAATTGGGCATGGGTCTCGTTGAAGGATATGACTCAATGGGATTTCAAATGTCAAAACCAAATCTGAGGTCATCATTAGAAGCAGATTTGAAAAGGTGAGACGGTGAGATGGTAAAAACCAAATTATTATTTTTAAATTAAATTTTCTTTGTATTTTCAGAATATGTGATGGTGTCCGAGCTCCTGATGTCGTGCTACGTGAACAAATCGCAAATTACAAGGCCGTTTTCAATTGAAACTATGCAGCAAGTAAGTCTCTTTGTAATTTTTTGGTTCATTTCTAAGTAAATCTGATTAATTGTAGGTGAATAAATTGGACGATGCTGTTTCACACTTTTTGAATGAAAATCCTGTGGGTGGTGGTGGTGGATCTCAAGGAGGAGGAGGAGGAGGACGTTCTGGACCTGGTGGTCCTTACGGTAGAGGCCCTGGTCCAAATGATGAAGATGATGATAACCATGGAGGAGGTGGTGGTGGTGGTGGCAGTAGCAGTAGTAGGCCAACTTCAGCGTCAGCCATGAGTCAAGGAAGCTCAACCTATGGGCGTTCTAATGAAAATCCAGGTCCAACTTGTTTTTGTGATTCTCGTCCAAACATTCGCACAGTGAGGAATGATGGACCCAATAAAGGTAAGAACGATTTTTGTAATTTTTAAAGTAATTTAACTAATTTAAATTAATTTTGAAGGTCGATTATTCTACAAATGTGACATTTGTGGATTTTTTGAGTGGCATGAGCAAGAAGGGTCAACTGCCAGTGACACATCTACACAAGGACAAGGGTCAGTGCCCTCAAGACCTGCGTCAGTGCCAAGTGGGGCCTCAAGCTCAAGACCTGCTTCTACTGTGAGTGGACAAATGAGAGTATTGGATTATTTTGCCCCAGCTTCAGCTGTTGCTTCTTCATCCGTCCCAGTTGCAGCAGTACAACCGAATAATTATCACAATAGAATGCCACCTCAGGCACCGGCTTCAAGGGTTGAAGGTCAAGGTCAGAAGCCGTCGACATTCACCGTACCTTGGAAGGGACAGGTTCAGACACAGACGCAGACACAACCAAGGGCACAGGCAGCACCAAAAGTTGAAATTGAGGAAGATGATGAAGAAGAGTCAGGGATCCCGATGTGTCATTGTGGAGAACGTGCGTCTAGGTAGGAAGGATTAAATTCTAATTTTTGATTGGCATAGGTATTCTTAATCATTTTATTTTAATTTCTAGTTTGCAAGTTAGAAAGGACAATGAGAATCATGGTCGTCATTTTTTCTCTTGTGGAAAAGGAAT
>WJEZ01000811.1:0-22628 GCA_009869925.1 Thalassaphorura encarpata
CTCAAATTAACCAATCATCTACCCTTCAATGGATTCACGATCGACTCCATTGAAATTGATGAAGAAAACATGGCAAATGATATGACATGTAAATTTTTAAAAAATATTATTCTTGGATAATGTGATTGTTGTGATTTTTTTTTGCTTTTAGCGGTCAAATCAATTGGATGGGGAAGGACGCACGCTACGGATCCTTATGGAGCATCTTCTGATGTATTGAAAAAATTAGACTTGACAGTGACTACAACAGGGTGCAAAGGCGGGGCATTGTCAAAGTTGATAACAGAAAGTCAAATTTGTACTTACAATACGGCAGCATTCGTGTGTAGTGGAGATTCTGGGGGTCCACTGCTGTGCAATAAAGGATATGGGAGGAATGTATTGTGTGGAATTGCATCAATGGCAGCAACTTACGACGTGAGCCAGCCTTGTCATGGTCCAAGTATTTTTACCCGTGTTTATCATTATCGGGATTGGATCAAGGATGTTCTACTTGGAGAAAAATATTCAGTAGCAGGATGCGTTGGCGATGGCGATTCGTCTACAGGTTCTACTTTCCAACATTCACAAATATTCACGTATGGGATTTACATTTGTTTATCCATCGTTTTCCTCTCGTCATGTGGAATCGTTTGAACTTAGCACTTTTTTGTGACTTCAAATCTAAATTTATTACATCTATTTGATTTGTTCTGCTTAACAGTTTGTTTTCGCGTTGGCAATTGAACTAAGGTAATTTATTAGTTAAAATAAGTTAAAGTCAAATCTTAAAGGAAGAAAATATGAAATTTCTTCGTTTTCCGCCTCTGTCCTGAATTACCATGAGCCTTACCTTAAAAATTTAACCCTTTTCGTCCTTGTCGACAAAATTTTATTGTTCAAAAATTAGGAAACGTTTAAAAATGAAAACAACACTTATCAAAATAGCCAAAGCATTGTAGAAAACAAAGAGTTAAGAAATTCAGAAATGGAACATTTTTTCTTCACTCTTTTGTTGCATCACCAATTCCTTCAGAGTTGATGGTAAAAATTGCTTGTGATTCCGGAAGACATGGAGACTCAAAAACCTTACAAATCCTTGTTTCTCCTTTCCCCTTCCGGAGGTAAAGTCTGTACAAAATAAAATAGATTAATTTAAAGAATTTATCAACAAAAATTTAATACTCGCCTCGTTGCAATTGTTCTGCGAATCAGAATATTTCCACCAGTGTCATTATTAAAATCACTTGTCTTCGCGTCAAAAGAAAACATTGGAGAACCAAAAACTGGAACTACAACTTGGTTTGTTATTACAACAGCCACTCCAAACTGAAACAAAAGAAAGCATTACATTTAATTCTGGGTTATCAGGCAGGCAGGCAGACAGATTAATAAATACTGACCTCATCAGCCAAACGAAGAAGTGATCTCATAAATATAGCGAGATGGGTTTGCCGGGCTAATCGTTCTCCTTGTCGCGGATAATCAGTTTCGTACAAATTCGTGGCACTGTTTACAATTAAGAGAACATATCTGAAAATTGAGATGACAAGCGAAAAAGAGAACGTTAGTAAACTTTTCTATCTAGTCGAGTCATGGTCTGTAAATTCAACGATTGACTGATTACCTGGATTCAGTCATCATTGCAGAAGCTTGATGAAGCAATTGTGTTTGGTGATCAGTATTGTAAGCTCTGGCATAGGCTACGTTATCCAAAACATCACTTCCACAAAGACCATATCGCTTTGCAGTAGCCAGTATACGTTCAGGACGGAATGTTCCATCCGTATCAATGTAAAGACATTTGCCTTCCCCACCACCATGGTCTATGGGGAGCTAGGTAGTATTGAAGGTCATAAGGTCATGAGTCAAATCAACTTCAGATTAGCCTAGCCTCAAATAAGTAATTCACCTGACAAGTCACAGCTAGAGTATGACAAATCTGAGTTTTACCAGTTCCAATTCCACCAGATATTTCAGTAATTGAACCTGTCTCAATTCCACCGCCAAGAAGTTTATCTAACTCCTTGGATCCAGTTGTGATTTGAACAATTTCTGAACGCACCTGATGAAATTTAGTTGCAGTTGTAAATCCCATTGAAACTAATTTCCTAGCACACATCTAAAATACAAGTTAAAATTATTTGTACACGTTGACGTTGGGTGTGACGAATCTTATTGAATTTAACAAAACTTACCAAGATGTCTTCAGCCTTCCGGTCACTCATTCCCCTGACCGAAAGCAAATTTTTCTTTGGAGCAAAAACTACAGATTCCACAGTGTGATAGCCCGACTCTTGGAGATTCTTGACATCTTCAGCCATGATTCCATCTCCCTATTATACATAAATACTTATAAATTAACTAATCAAACAACAAAATTTCTTGCACAAGGCTGAAGGCTGACCTCCAGAAGTTTAATTAGTTGAGGGCCCGAGTCCCCATCATCATGCACTTGCACTTCTGCTTCTGCCGTCGGTACCACTTGAGGGTCAGCTGATTTTTTAACAGGTGTTGATTTTTCTTCTCCAGTTTCTGTTTCTGCCTTTCTTTTTCTGGAAGAAGAAGCAAGTTGGGTTGAAGGTGTGCTTGCGTTGTTACCTGCCTTTCCTTGTGACATTTTTATTTTTTCTCAGGTCAGGTCAGGTGAAGTGAAGGTCAGTCAGCTTCTTCTGTTTCTGTTAACGTCAAAAATAGAGAGGAACCGAACGAACGAATGATGATGAAATGAAATGTTTATTTACCCGCCGCGTAATCCTGGTTACCCCCACTCCACCGCCTAGTTGCCCCCCTAACGCCGCGAATCTGCCAGGCTACCCCCGCATCGCTACGCATTACCGACAACCTACCGCCGCACCCCCGCTAAGCCCAAGTTACCCCCCCCCCGCTAAACCTAAGTACCCCCCCCCCTCCCCGCCCCAAAAAACAAAACTTAAACTCAGTTTTCCTCCCTTTACACATTCATTAGTTAAGGGAATTAAAAAACCATGCTATAGAATAAAGCAAATTTTATTCCAAAGATAACAATGAAGGACTCACTACAGTCAAACTACAGAAACATTTAGCACATAATGGAGCGATATTGAATATGAAGGAATTGTGAGCTTTAGTTCTTCAGTCTCTTCGTTCTCGCAATGAAATAGCTAATTGGAGGATTTCACGGACGTCTACTGATGGAAAGTTCTGAAAAGAAATATGAAAATGATTAATTCAATGAACTTGTCATTTATAAATTAGTATTTTAATTCTAAGTTCAATCCCTATGGGAGGAAATTTTTGTAATAGAAAGTCAGAATTTCTAAGAACAATTCTGAAAACTTAGATTTACCTGTAGCAATTTCGCATTCGCGAATAAAATCAAAGCGTTTCTCATCCGCCAGTGAACTATCCCAAATCCAGAGCACATCTGGCGACTGGAATTCTTGTGAGAGAAGTAATGTGATCCAGCTGTAATTATTAATATTAAAAACTGTCATCTAATAAAAATTAAATTAGATACTAACCTGAAGCAGAAATACTGTGGATGAATTCCTTGAGCTTTTAGCAAGTCAAAAATACTCTTGTCAATCTGCTTTAATCTTCCCATCAATTCCGCCATCATACGCTGAATCCCAGATGAGTTATTGTCCAATGTCCTGATGAAAAAATCCCGAATTCCTCCCATTAAATTGGTGAACACATGAAAAGTCTCCGTTTCAGCGTGCTCTAGAAATGCAACCATGAGAATTAAATAAATTAAAGTTAAACATTCTGAAATAGAAATCTCACCAGTTATTGTTGAGGGTGGCGAGTGCAACACTGAAACGTGAGGCACGAACATTTGGTAGGGATGGGTTTTTTTAAAAAGACCAGACAGAAGCAAATGAAGAGAAAAATGATGATGACGAGGAGGACGGCGAGTAGAATTATAATCCTAGGCAAATAGTTTCAATTATTTATAGGAATAAATTTGTTTAATTTAGTTTAACTTACCACGGCTCGAAGGGGAGTCCAGGTAGTTGTGATGATGGGATGGAGGGAAAGGAGAAGTTGTGTTGAGTGGAATGCTCAGTGGTGGATTTAATTCCAGCTGCAGCAGTGACCAAGACTCTTGTCCAACCTGGTCGGGTCAAATTGAACGGTCGATGCATTTATTTAAATGATTTTGGAAGCGAACAAAAGGAAAGGGAAATGAACAATGCAGATTCAAATCTGCCGGAAATCTCTTGGAAAGGTTTTTGAAATGTATATGGGGACATTTGAAATATAGTCTACTTACCCCACTTCCAATTTCTTCAGTATCCGTCTCAGCCTCAATTTGAAGAGGATGATAGAAAAATTTTCTGGTGCCCACGTAGAAAAATTTGTACACCCTGGGGTTAATGACCTAGCAGTTTCTCTGTATGGAAGTAAGAGCTAAGCGATTAATGGATTTTGAGACTGGATTAAGGATTAAGGATTAATCCAGTGTTGGGTTTGGAGTGTGATTAATTTTAAACTCGACAAAATTTCTGGGAATGGATTAATCCGGGATTAATAATTTTTTCCGAACCCTTAGGATTAAGGATTAAGATTAATTAATCCGAATTAATTTCATGATTAAGGATTGATCCCAAAATTTTATTCTCCTTTAAATCTTGAACATACGAGAATGACAGATTGGGTAGTAACTACTAAATATGGCAAGCATTAAGAAAATCAGACAATTACAAAAACAACAACGCACGGACAAGTCTGAATTGTTTTTGTGCTTTTAAATTTCGTGCGGGCCGTGAATTTGTAGTTGAAAGGCCGATGCATAGTGGGTCAAGTATTTCATATACTACTTCCCTTTCACATTTAACGGCTACGTAAAAATGTCAAAGAGTACAAGTGGATTATTAATCCTTAATCATGATTACGGATTTGATCAAGTATATATTTCAGGAAAGGTACTTACCTCTGCCCAACATAGTTCAGATTTCGAATCTTGTAAATCAAATTGGACTTTGCCAAGGTCTACGTTTGTTACATATGATATTGCAATAGTGATGGTGGACAAGTTTCAAAAAACGCTGTTAAGATGATTGAATGAGTTTCTTTTTGAAATACGTAATAACTTTGGAAATGTCTTAAAGTTCACCGTAAGAACATTTCTGAAAGTTATGTTTTGAAAGTAACACAATTGCCGCCTTCATGACGAATTTCAATGTGCTTAGCGACTATGGTTTCAAATACATGGGACCTGAGTGAGTTCAGACGTGATAGCGTTGTCCAACTTAGGGAAATGGTTAACTTTTATTTAGGAAATTACATGCAACAACTGTTTGATTAATTTATGTTTTTGCATTGGTATGAAACAATTAATTAGTAAGAAATAGGTTATGCAGCAGAAATAATACTGAAACATGTTCGACATAGTTCAATCACCATCATTTATTTTATAGTTCTTACAATCTTTCAGGACTACATGTTAAGTGAAGACATTAATACCTCATGTCATGTGTCTATACAAGTCTTAGCCAGACTGAGGAGACCCTACCTGCACGACCAGGTTTGACCTCTTTGAAAGTGCTTGTAGAAAGCCCGTCGTATTTGTACCTCTTCCGATTATTCATGAAGACAGTGGAAAAGTTGTTGGACATGAACAATGTGTACGCAAACGTCTCGTACTTGTAGCCCAGTATGCTCTGCTCCAATGGAACTTCCAGTTCTGAAGTGATTTGTCCAGATATGAGGGGGATTACGTACGCAATGAAAGGTGGTACACCAAGATCAGGCATTCGAATTTCAATCTCTTCCCCAGGGGTGCCGCAGAAGTCACACTTTTGTGAGTACCTTATAGAATTGCAAAGCACAGAGAAGTGGCGGGGATTCCTGACAACCCAATCACTGCAAGGATGCACTGTTTGTTGAATGACAGCTTGAGGTCTTTTACATTCTTCGTTAAGGCATGTACGCTTCTCTGTCAGACAAATGAAGTGTTTAATTTTTCTCAGAAAATCTTCCTCAGATCCGAACATGTTAAGATTGCTCTGCAAATCGGCTGGTCCCTTGTTAAGCACTTTTGTAATCCACACAGCCTTAGCTAGATTGAATTGTTCCTGGTCAATGTAGGAAAACATTTTGACAAGGGCTCGTGCGACAATGTCACCGGCTGAGGCAAGGTTGTTCAGGTAATCCATGCTTCCAGCGTGGACTTTGAACAGTGCATAAAGTATCTGAAAGTAAGATGAGGAGTCTTGTCACTGACCTAAGCATCGTCTTATTACATATTTCAACGAACCTGCAATTGGTTGTCGAAACTACAAGTTTGGGTGACTTCTACTCGAATGCTATTCTGGAAAATGGAACCCCCCCAGGGAATCCGAGGGAGTGAGTGCAAAATCGTGTTCGTTCTGTCTGCCCGCTGTTGTATTGGAGATGAGCAACTACGCCAAACCTCCTCAGTCATTTCAGGTCGTCTGCTATTGAATGAATCAGGAGTTTTTTTTGTCACCAGAGGACTTGGTCCTCCTAGATTTGGAGGTACTTTTATCCGTGCCAAGTTTGTCTTGACTGTGCTTCTCGTTTGTGTTAGAACTTCTTGAGTTGGAAGTGGACTTTTCCGTTTCATCATCGTTGTTGGACGGCTGCCTACCATCAGAAAGAGTCCTAGACGTTGTTGATTTTAACCCTTCGTTCTCTTGAGTCGTGGGAATTGGATTTGGGTCCTCTTCATTTCCTTTTCCCTGACTTTCTAACTCGTCCAAATCAGGACTAGGGGAAAGGTCTTGATGCTGATCAGTTTCTTTCGTCACATGTTGCCTCTCCACCATTCTTAACGATGCATCGAATCGCTTGACGCGACCTGTGGCATACGAAATAAGCAAGTCTGAAAGTAACCACCACAATGGAACAAACTCTGACCCAGCAAGTACTCAGCATTACCTTCTATGACAGGAAGGTGCTCACGGACGAATCTGGATCCCTTCATGGGCAACTCATCTTGGTGTTCATCCTTCTTGAGAACCTGAAAATACAAATCGCAGCAATGTCGTAAGAACTGTATTTCTTATTTCTGAGAACCTAATCGACTTGCGTAGTTACCTTGTTCCAGCTCTCGATGACATTGTTAGTTGTGTCGTCATATGCTAGCTTGTTTAATGAGAGCAACGAGAGATCCAGCAGGGGGGCGTATGGAATTATATTTACTAGCAAGTACTGCAAGAACCTTCCGTTGTAGTATGAGTTAGGTTCCCTTTCTTTTTCCGACGAGGATGAATCTTCTGATTCATCACCAATTGGAATTCTATACTTAGCACACAGTTGAATCGCATAATTGGAGAAGGGAGAGGATTTCCAGATCAACTTGTCGTCTTCATGGGGTCTTCAAATTGTAGCCAAGGTTTCTTACCTGTAACATTAATTTTTAACTTTATAATTATTAACAAAATTTAATTTGCAAGTTCGTGATTTCTTGACTGCTCTAATTTTAAAGAGTATGAACAAAGACAGCACCTGAACGAGTAACTGGAGCATCCATGTGTTCCAACGTCCTTCTTGTTCTTCGATTGTGATACTTGTATCCACATAAAACTATCACTTGTTTTACTCTGTGAGCGAATCCCCACAAATCTCGATTGTTTGTAAAGCTTCTTGTCCATTTCGTAAGTAATTCTATCTGCTCAGTTTTCTTCTGATAACATTCAACCACTTTCTGTTTAAGAAATCTTGCTGAATGGAAGCGGCAGATGTGAAGAATGAATGATGCGGATGAGTTCAAGACCCCAGCTTTCAAAGCTTCCCAGCAGCGACGAATGTAGAACAATACATTGCCGACTTCAAACGAAGATGTTACACCTGCAATGAGAGCTGTGCTAAAATCGCACTCCACTCTTCGTATTCCGAAGTGAGGCTTGTTCACTCCACACACACGGCGGTACCTGCAATGGAATGCAAAGTTAAAACGTTCAAGACTGAATAAGAAAGTAGTACTGATGGAGTTAAGTATTAGTACTTACTGGTAGAGGAACTGCTGGAGAAAATGTGAAATTGCTACAACACTGTGGTCATTGCTGATATTTTCAGCGACAGGAATAGATGCGGCTGTTCCCGAGTCAAGTCCAACGACAATGGCATAGTAGTATTGTCTTTTCTGTGACACCACGTCTGGAAGAGCTGTTGTGACGGAACCTGTGGAATCGATATGTAAGGCCAGGTCAGGCTTGACCTTGACCAGGCGATGGAGAATACGAAGCTGGAGTTCGGTAAAAAGAACTATCGAGTAAGGGAACATTGACAGGCCTTGAATGAATCCACTCAATTTTTTCCCCTTCAGCCTTTCCTCCATATCAAACTTGACCTTTGTTATGCGCAGGTCAATGAACAAGTCCGGGTGGTAGTCGGACTCTTGTAGTGCCTGGAATTAGAAGAAAGTATTAAGACTCATGTGCATCACGGCTTATCTGGGTAATAGGAAAATATGGGCTTGAGAATGTAATGCGCCGCATAAATTCAATGTTGAAAATAGTTTAATGAGTATAGAAGACTTCATTTACGAATGCCTAAGAAAATAGTGTCCTAAAGCAGACGTACCTCATCTCTTGCAGTTTGAAGGACTTTTAGAGTTTGTACCATAGTCAAATTTCCAGTCATCAACGCCTCTTGGTCCGTCTGTGGATTCGCGTATTTCTTCGTAAGTACAGCACTCGCTTTCTGTTTTTTCAGCACAAGCTTTGCAGCTCTGCGTAAAGAGCCGGACAAATGCCTCTTCGAGGGTTTTGACAAGTTGTGCTTACAAATCCCTCGCGACCTGGCACAAACCAATGCTTGCTTGAGATAACATAGCAAGCAAGAACGAGACAATGAAACTTACGACACTACAATTTCGCAGTTTTCTCTTCTCCCAGGTGCAGTCTCAATGACGAAACTCCATTCCTTACTACTTCCCTCCTTCAGTCCACGCTTACATGTGGCTGTGGCTGTCACAAAAGTGGCACTTCCGGATTCCCCCTCATCGTCAACGCGGTGGCCATCGAAGGAGAGGACACATTCCTTGTTCACTTTACTGAATGCTTGATAAAAGACATGGGCCCACTCTCTTCTGAGCAAACGATATTTGTATCCCCGAGACCCTTGTGGATTTATAAGAGTTGGCTTAATTCTGTCCCACTCCTTATGGGGAACTGTTACTACGATTGGCTCTGATTCAGACTTGCGAACTGTAAGAATTTTCCAAAATAATGCAACGCGTTAACATGTCGTTCGAACTTCATGCTCAATGCACATGCCAGAAACTTGTACGTCGCTTACCAACTACCTTCTCCAGGTGCGCTTCTTGTTGGGTCTTTCTCCTCCTTCGTGACATCGTTGTCCTCAGCTCTTCGTCACCACCCTCTGTCTCAAAACTTTCTTGAATGCTTCCAGTGTTCGATACAGTCTCATAATTATCAGACAAGTCTACAGTGTTGAAAGCAATAAGTAGTAGCGAACAATTAATACATTTAACCTGACAGGGCGGTTGCAATGGATAAAAACTGATTTAAACGTTTGGCGCTAGTACAATGGAAGGAATTGACTAATGTTTTGGTTGTATGTGATAATGCGCATAGGACTTGCCTGAATATTTCCCTTTCACCCCTTCCTCATCTCCCACCTCGGACTCAATGGGACTCAGATACGCCGTCTCTTCAAAGTTTTGATGCTCTTTTCCTGGCATAGGCGAGGAATGTGCTACATTATCCTTGCACTCATGGCCATGTCTCATGTTCTTTTTTAGAATGGGAGGTTGCGGTCTTGCCATCCCTTCGCACTCTGGGCAAGTCCAATCCTTATCACCGAATTCTGAGGGCTTCACTCCTATGCAAATCCCGTGAAACCAAGTGTCGCATGACTCGCAGCATATCATAGAATAGTCGGATTCATCCGAATAAGGCTTCTCGCAGACACAGTGGAAGGTCACGTCATTCTTTGCATCACCAATTGTTTGAGTCTGTACGGAAGGGTCGTCCAGGTTAAGAAGAGATTGTACGATGTCCTAGAAGAAATTACATATGTATAAGTAATATTCAAAAACTAGTAAATAGTAAATCTTAAGAACTAGTTCCTACCCTGACGTTTCCTCGGTTGTAACGCCAAACTATTGATGCCCAGTACTTGTCCAATTTTGTTTGCTTTCCAAATAAAGACAGTACAACATCATCCCATGCCGCCTTTTCTGTACGAGGGTGTTTCAGTAGCATCTCAAGTCTCGCTCCGGAGTAATCAAATACAGCTTGAGCAAATGCTTCGGGAAGAACTTTTGCCCACCTCTTGTAAGCTGCAGCACTCATTTCCTTATTTTTAAAGAACGGATTCGGATGAAATGTATTACTAGTAAAGCCAGAACTTAAGAACGGAAGTAGCAAAAGACAAAGTCACTAGCCAGCCAGTAGTGCGTCCAGGGTAATCAGATCAGTATTTATACAACATCTCAATGGCATGCCATAAATGATTTCGAAATCAACGGCCTCGACTCCAACTTTTGAGCTCTTTAATTCTTTTTGATTAAGGGGATATGACGACATTTGGCAGTAGGCTTCAATGAAAGTAATTGTTTCTCCCAACTTTTTAAAATCAAGAAACAGAGAGTCTATTCACTTGTGTGGTTATCGCTACTGGTTGAGCAAGGAAGCAGCAAGACCTTCCTGTCAAGATAACGATTAATTATGACAGTGTGGACTCCTTTCGAGAGGACACACGCGTTAATGATTTTGACCTCAGGGTGGAAAATTATAAAGAACGGAGTCTACGCAACTTGTTGAATTTGGTTACTACTACAAACGAAATCTACGCATCAGTCGTGACCACGCATCCCCCCAGTGCTTAGCCGAAATCTTGAGTGTTCAAGGATAGAAGATTTTAACTTGAAGGACTCCGTGCCAATCAGGAAATCACAAACAATCTTCCCAATTGATTAAGACAATCTGTGAATAACAAGAACCTATACTTTACGCAATTTGTAGCCACTCGACGTCACGCATTTTCCCAGCGCTTGATCGACATTTGAAGTGCTCAAAGGCTTGTGCATTCCAACTTTTAAAACAAAGTGCAAAGACAATAACCAAAAATATGGGGAAAACTTTCTCCTTAGTGCTCAGGGTAAGACGTGTTTAGAATAGCATATTATTAGTGTCATCGTTCATTCATTCAATCATTGCTTTTAAAGCATACTTTCACATTAAAATGCAATCACCATTCCAATATTGGTCAATTCTTCTGTTTGTACAGGTAACACTCCTTGCCTGTTTGGCTTTTTCGGTTGCAACCGATAATCAAGGAAATGAGACAAACTCAGCACCCGCTCCCGATACAATTGGAATGGAATTCTCACAAGAAGGACCCCCCTACCTCCAAGCAACAGCAGACTGCCTCTGTCCCGAATGCGATGCACCAGTAAGTAATGCAGTGAATGCTCTCGTTGACGCCGCCTCATCCCATCGAAACAGAATGGAAGCGCGACTAGATTGGATGCAGCGTAACCCTCCCTTCATGACTCGAGCGCAGAACTTAACCCAACTTCATCAGTTCTCAAGTGGATTTTCAAAAGTAACACTACATCACAAACTTACGCACGCCTTCGCTCTCAATCAACTCCCCCGTCCGTCCTACTCCAACTGTGATGGATTTTTTGAGAAACTTACCAACTACATTACGCAGTACATGGATTTGTTGAGCGTGTATGATGAGCTTTTGTACATGTGTGACTCAGGCAAAATAAATCCCACCTTCCTTTCTATACACACGTATGCTGCAGCTGGGATTGGTGCTTGCTTGGGAGTCCTCGACAGTCCAACTCATCCAAATTCAGACAACTGCACCAAGCAATACAATCAGCTTGAAGTTTTCTGTTTGTACAAAAATTACACATTAATTGTACTAATCGCCAATCCAGCACCTGCGAACAACCCTTCTGGCTTTGACTTCTTCAATTTTTTCGTCAAATGCTTAATTATTACAATTGCCATTGCAATGATAATTTTCATGGCTGCAATTTGCTTCTTCATTTTACCATGCCGAAAGAAGGAGAGCAATGTTACACCTGTTATATATTGGGAACCCAACCAAATCAATTTTACGCCATCCAATAACTGGGAAACCACGCAGTGAAAGTGTGAGCTAAATGGCCATGATTAATACGTAGTCAAGTAGTTGTAGTTTTAGTCTGTCATTTCTTGTTCAGTTTTTCAATGAAACAAATAATGGATGTCAGTATGAATTAGCTACAATGTGTTATAAAAATACTGTTATGGAAATGAATTCTCTTCACGACCATTTATCGCATCAGACAAATTTTATTCGACTCATGACTTCGCATTTTACAACTAAACAGTTGTTTCAACACATTTACGTTTACCCACTGCCATTTCAGCTGTGAAATTCGGATCATTCATCTCCGAATTATTAAGCACATTGACATTGCAGACTGGACCTCGTCTTTTCTTCTTCCTTAGCACCAAAAATGCACCTCCAACAGCAATGACAAGAAGAGAAGCGAACCCAATAATGATTACAGTGAATACGTAGTTGTAGTTAATGTCTTTTTCTTCTGGAATTCTGGGGAAAACTGTTTCAAGAGCTGGGGGAATATATTTGGAGATATTCTTCTGGACATTCTGCTCCATCCTGCTCCAGCCCTTGGGAATCTCCTGACCAAATATTCAGGATAATAGTTATTCATGACATTTTTAATTCTACGTATACGAACTATTCTTGCTCAGGATTTATTGAATAAATTTCTTCTCCAAAATAATCACAGGTTTTTCTATTTAAGCCTATCATTTAAAATTACGTTCAAGGTACAAGCAAAAGTTATACTGTCGCTTCTTCTGGTTCCAGCTTCCATTCGAATTGCGCGTACGAACCATTGGAATAATATATATTCTCGACAAAATGCGTATCTGACAGCTTAGTGTAATTCGTGTAGGTCATCGTGGCCGAATGTCGTGGAACAACTGAGTAGAGCCTTGCCTCCGCAATCATACTTTACAATTTCAGTGAGTTACGCAAGCACAGTAATCATTCCATTCATTGATTTTCAAAATGTAACATTGAACTTAAGACTATTAGCATGTGTTAATCACATGTGTACCTCAATTTCTGGATTACTAAATACCGTAGGCATGTTTGTAGATTTCAAGTACAGCTGAATGATCAAATTAATTCCTTCGAAAGGTACTAACCCCATGAAAAGTTAGAACTAAAAATATCGATATTCTGAATTGACGACATAAACCAAGTCAGTGAAGTCAACAAAAACGGGTTTTCGCATTTCAATGATACCTGAATATAATTGCCAAGTTAAAAATAGAATGCTCGCTTCAATTTTACGAGCTACGGCCTTCGTAAGGCGATGCGGGGGTAACTTGGGCTTAATGGGGGTGCGGCGGTAGGTTGTCGCTAATGTGTAGTGATGTGGGGGTAGCCTGGCAGATTTGCGGCGTTAGGGGGCAAATAGGCGGTGGTGCGGGGGTAACTTGGATAACCCTTACCCGCCCCGCCAAATTCTACCTTTGTCTGAAAAAGAATGTGAGGCAATAGGGGCAAGTGAGACATGTCTCAAAATTAAAACTAAAAATAATTTAACTAATTAACTGAATTTGAAAAATGTATTCTGCTTGACGTTAGAAAATTTTTATTTTTTTAACTTCGGACAGAACGGGCGACGGGTTATTTTATGTTACACGTATGTATGGTCTACTCATGCTCATTTCTCATTTGACTAATTTGAAAACAAATCGGTAAATGAGTGACTTAAACTAAAAATAAAAAAAAACGTTTGTGGTTAATTTTTTATTATTTTCATGTAAGTTGAGTACAGATTGCTAATTTCCAGAATATAAATTTTGCTAAGAACACGTTAGCGACAAGTAAACATATCCCGGTTGAATATAACACCAATCCGTTGACAAGTGAGTCCAGATACGCAGTCAATGTCATCTGTACATCCATAGTTTTTTTCAGTTTTACCCAACTTTTCTGGGTTCTTGCATCTTGTTTTGATGCATTCGAATCCTTTTTCGCATTCGAGATGAATACCTGATTGAGTTCCACATGGAGGTTCATGTCCTCCTATCATGCACTTTTCATTCTCTTCATAAACGGGGTACTTTGCATTGAATTCCATGTCATGCCCAGTCATAAAAGAAAAGGCCACATCTTTAGTATTTTGACATGAGCAGCGATGTCCAGAGCAAATCAAGGAAACTGAGGCAGACGATTTTCCCTCAGAAGCTGAAAAAGAACAGTGACGACCAAACCAGCACGAGGAGTCCTCAAAACTTAACCCACTGCTATAATTAAAGGTCAAGGTCAAGACCAATACCCAAATCAATGGAATTGCCATTTTATTTATTAGTATAGTCAAAATTAGAATAAATCAAAACGGATTTTATGCCATACAAGGACTAGCCTCTTATAGGAACAATATTTTATATTTTTATCTGGCATCACAACTTTACCACAGTTCTTTGTCAAGATTAGGCGAGCGGCAGGCTTTTGAGAAGGTGGTCAGCGATAAAAATATTTCAAGTTGTGTAATTATCTACACTTGACTTATCTGTCTTCTTTGGGCCACACTTTAACATAACCAACGATAAATCTAACATCACTGGGTTATAAACTTTTAATTTACCAACAATACAAGCCGATATGATTAGAAAGCTTTTCCCCACTCACAAATGAAGAAACTTCAATACACTTTGTTACGGTTTTGAAATTTAAAAATAATAATTGCTCTTCAATTAGAGAAATAAAACCCTACAATCAGTTGGAATGTAGAAGAAAAGTACATGTCATAATTGTAAGCATTCAAAACACACTTCTGGTGGCTGGTGGCTGAAAAAAATTATGTCAATCCTTTTAGCAGTACTCGCATTTGCAGAAACATCGAAACATTCGTCAGTGTTTTCAAATATAAGAATATTGATTGCTGTTTAAATAATGGAAATTACACCATCGGTTAAACAGTAGAACAGGCAGACAAGTTGCCATACTTGTAATTTTATTTAGACATATTATATGATTTTAATTTATGTAATTCAAAACACATCCCACTGAACACTTGTAGTTTCCAGTCAGTTACAATTTTCATTAAAAGTCCATCAAATTTTCATTCAAAATACAAGCAAAATTGCAAAATCAAATTTTGTAATGCCTCTGATATCAAAAGTTAATACTGAGGGCATGACATGACATGGCGTCAATTTTTAGCTCTGCATGTTGGAAGAATTTTGTGTCATCATTTATGCGAATCAGGTCTGTCGTCGTCGAGACACGTACATACGTATACAAACAGTCCGACTTTTTTACAATGAAATTATCTACAGAATTGAAGTTAAGTTTGATTGAAGGAATAAAGAGAGGTTTGAGCTCAATTCAGTGAAAGATAATCCTCAGAACCTCCTTTGAATTAAACAATTTGTGTCAGAGCCGTGGCAAACTTCGAGCAGGACTGACGTTTCTTTTTCCTCGTCTCGCATAGAATCTGGTCTGTTATGTAAGTTGGTTGGTTTTTACTTTTATTTACTAATTTTGTATTATTTTGTCAAGTCCAAAAAAGATGGTTGCTGTTTGGAATATTTTTGTCTGCCTTTTGACTGCCTTGATCTACCCAGGTATTAAACCTGCGAACGCAATCACCTGTACATTCCAGGTGGTGGGTGGTTGCAACTTTGCAATTACTCGGGACATGGACGTAATAAGAGAGGGCAAATTATGTGGACTTGATCAATCAATGGACAAAGCTGAATATATATGCAAAGCTTGCAAAACAAGTATTGTCAAGTATGTAAAGAAGAACAGTAGAACTGCAACATGTGACATCAATAAATGCAATATATCCAATGCCAAGCAATGCGAAAAGTCCAAACGGTATGTAGAGTCCACGTTGGTCAAGAATGATCAGTTCATACTGACTAGTGAATAATTGACTTAAGCTTTTAAAGATGAAGTGCACTTTGTTATAATATAAAGGCTAACAGCACGACACCCATTAATTACACGTTCAACTTATAGATACAAATAAATATAATTGCATGGTTAAAAATTATGCGTTATTTGTATTTCATTTCATAGTGTAAACTAACTTTTTAGTTTGATATGTAAAAATTGTGCTACATGTCAAGGTTGCCTACTACACACCATTTGAATTTGATAATCCTTCATTATTATTCATCGGTTCTTCGTCAACTGTGGAAAATGTTTCGGTCTTTTGATTTTCTTCTTCTGATGTTCCCTCATATAAACGATGCTCAGATTCCTCCAACTTGAACCTCGAATTAAATTTGCTCATAATTTCTTTAAATAGTAGATCATTTTTGGCCTTTGATCTAGTTTTAAATTTTTGTGACCTCCTCGAACAGAATGGATTGAAATGAAGGGCACCATTTGTGTCTACATAAGGAATTGCATTGTATTTTGGAGATGGGGACCAATCCGTATAGCCAGTAGCACTGTAAATCCATCCCGAATACATAAAAAGAAATAAGCCAAATGCACCTAAGAATACGAAAAATGCAAATTTCCTGCAATAGGCCACAAAAGTCGCGGAGTGTGTTTCTCTGCTCTTCTCATCTGTTAACGAGATTTCTTCATCTTGATCAGCTTTTACTAATCTTCTTTTCATCCTAAAAACATATTTCGGATATTAATTGATTGGAAGTTGCATACAATATTTAATATCAACTTGAGCTGACCAGTTAATAAAAGTAAATAGAACGAGTGCAAGGAAGACGAGAAAGACGCAAAATACCATCCAATATATCAATGGCTTTGACGTAACTCACTTGTGGAGATTGTTCCCTGAAATATTTTAAATGAGTGAATTTGTTATAGATTTGTTTGACCTTGACCTTGACCTACCGCACAGAAGTAAACATAGCTGTAAGTGTGAGAAGAGCTGTGACACAGACACTGACTCGGACTGACAGCATATCAGGAGAAATAATAAAACAAAGCCCTGTGATCAATATCAACAAAACTGACGGTGTATATGTCTGTACGAAATGATACTTAAAATTCCTTCTCAATTCAAGAGTGAAACTTAGTGTGGATTTTCTTTGACCTATGAATTTTATGCAAAAAGTATATTATATAAAATATTATCGTATTTAAAAAAAATTACCTTCCAATATTGTGTACTGATCAAAATTTTCTACTCCTGGTTCCACATTTGAGACCTGAATGTCGTAACTCGAGTCCTTTATAGTGTTCAGAAATACACTCTGTTTTGTATACCATTTTAGAAACAATTTGTCTTGGTCATATGCATCTAAATTAAGACAATAATATTAAACAAACAACTTTTTATATCGTAAAGAATATGTATTATTACAGCTTCTAATATGAAGCGGACATTTTTGAACGTCAAATGGAAAATAGTGAAAATCCATCCCACAACGAATTTT
The DNA here is from genome assembly GCA_009869925.1 of Thalassaphorura encarpata. NCBI lineage: Eukaryota > Metazoa > Arthropoda > Collembola > Poduromorpha > Onychiuridae > Thalassaphorura > Thalassaphorura encarpata. Next base: position 17,364 of record WJEZ01000811.1, read on the forward strand.
CAATGTTTGTCGGGAACCAACAAGGATTGCTCCTGTCAAAGGTTTTTCCATCAATAGTTTGACACGGATCAAATTATTTGAGAATAGAGACGTCTTATCCACCATTTCTTCTGTTTGATTAAAATTAAAATTTGCAAATTAGGAATCAAAATTTTGTTAAATCAATTAATGACCTATAAAAATATCTGGAGTCCAAATCTGTTGGAGAAGTTGTCCATCAAAAATCAATGGCTTCTTCAACTTTTTGACGTCGTTGTCAGTATCAAATATTTCCCAAATGTTCCAATCTATCCATAGGATTCTTATATCTGTGTCCAGCTCTATTATCTTTTCAAAATAGTTGTATTAAAATTATTTGCCATATTAGTGTATATGTACAATTTCATCTCATATTACCCCAGTTTTTGTATCGACACTCAAGACTTCATGAATGAGAAGCCTAATCGCCACAAATATATTTGAATTAATTCCCAAGGGTATTGCGAGTTTATTGTAATTTTTCGGTAAAGGTAAAAATCCATCCTTGATTTTTAGTTTGCTAGAATTATCGTCGTTTCCTGAAATATTTTCCAACTTTTTGACCATTTCCGGTAAACTAGGAACACTTGTCTCTCCATTTTGAGATAATGGTATCGGCTTGATTCCCATCAACTCGTTGATATTAGATTGTGCCCTAAAATTATCATGTTATTAGGAGATGATAAAATATATTGCATAAATTCATAATTAATTACCTTGAGAGACCCACAAGAAAAGTTGTCGCGAATAACAAATACGAGTAAATTAATTGAACTAGTCTTCATTCTTTTTAAGTCAAAATGACTATCTGTGTTTTGAACGACAATTTTGAAAGCGTTTGACTTTAAACTTAAGACCGTTTCTTAATAAGTTCATAAAATTAACTGTCAAACAATTTACAGACTGAGCCGGACGTTGCTGATTTAAATTTTAAGGTGTGCATCCGTGCCATTGTGCTTGGATTTATTAACACATTACAATTAAATTTTAATGCAAACTGCACGTGCAGAAAACAACCTATTATTTCCCGTCTCTTAGATTTAATTAGATTTTTTTTTTGCATTTTCATTATCACGAGAAAAATGTGAATATGGTACGGAAGCCAATGGATGGATTATACAATCATTGCGTGCTCATGATTTACTCATTTATACATAGCAAAAAAGGCTATTATTTACTTAAAAAGTTTGTCACATTATTATCCAGTAATCATTCCGATATTTCGCACGTGGATATTCATGATTATTATAGTTTTAGAATCATTCGACTTTTGAACGGTTAAACGGGAATAATAATTAATTTTATTAGTATAATCACCCAGAAGTTATATACAAATTATAATTTGTAAAGATCTATGAATGATACCAGATTTTGGTTCATTTCATACACAAAATTTGTGATAAAAGCGAGCGATTCTCAAAAGTACAAAGTATTTACTATTTATTGTAACTAACTTGACCTATTCTGTCGATCAAATTCTTCCTTCCCATTGCTAATTCCTAAATATTCCTGACAATTCGGACAATAATGTTTGACATCACAATATGGATTCATTTTAGCATTGCATAGCTTTGCACATGCTATTAAGGCAANTTTGACATCACAATATGGATTCATTTTAGCATTGCATAGCTTTGCACATGCTATTAAGGCAATGATAACGAAAAACGTCGACGGAAGACCTACGATTGCAGGTGTCGTTGATCTTTCCTTGGCAGAAATTAAAATAACCATAATAGCCAAAAAGAAAAATGTGAGGCAACCGATGTAAATGTATTTGATATTAACAGCTGAGTCTGCATCTGGATTTCGGAATTCAACAGTTTTAGTATTAATTTTTTTCCGGCACTGAGGACACTTGAGTGAGAGGGAAGAACGCCCAAGTTCTTTGATTTTGGCTGCAACAACTTCAAAAACTAAAGGGTCAGCTGGGGTGAGCAGTGCTGGTGGTGGTGGAACAACCGTCGGAGAATAAGGTGATGGAATAACTGGAAGATAGCGACTTCTTCTAGGCGAAAGCTCAATTTTCTCAGGTGATTCATCTTCTTCGGCAACAGGTGAGATTTTACGTGCATTTGAAGCAGCATCTGTCATCAACGAAATGAACAGACGTGCTTTCTCTTCGGAACTCTAGTACGTAAAATAAAATCCAGTTAAAATTTGAGGCTCAAGAAAAGAAAATAATACGTTTACCTGGATAACTTGATCCGGACTAAGCATTTTGGCATAATTTGACTATTTAGCCGAAACTTAAGTAATACTCTTCTGTATGTACAATTAACTACTAATTTTACAAATTTAAAACTAGAGACGTCCACCCTGTGCCCAACTGGCAATGAAAGTCGACTGAGTTTATGAATGCACAGAGCAACAAGCAATCTTTGTTTTTAAATTCAACTCCAAAAATCGATATGGGGTCGGTGAATTGGAAGTTTGCGTGATTAGGACCATTCAGCATATTTGTTGTCGAAACACGCGGTCCAGCGCAGCATACGTAATCTGCTTGACAATTAAAAGCCCGAGTTCGGGTTCGGGGTTTGACTATGGCTATGCTAAACCCAGCTCTATTCATGTACAACACGCAAGCAACCTACCTTGTTGTGAATACAGAATACGGTTTTTCATCTCTAATGTATCACGCTTCGTTTGGTGCAAAAAAAGAGCACGAATATTAAAGTAATGAAAGATTTATGCTTGGGGCTGCCTTTTAAGCTAATTTAAGCTGAAAGGAATATTTATTACGGTAGTATCTCATAAATGGAATTGTGAGATTGACACAAATACAGCTGTATTTGAATTTAAATAATTTCTTGAACTTGAATGAAGTAATCGGCATGTATTGATTTATGAGCTAATTTAATTATTAATCAATCAAACTTATACTGAAATTAATAATTTAACTTAAATTATTTAAATCAGTACAATATCCTGATTATTTTAATTGAATGTATTCGACAAAGATTTAACTGTGTTTAATTACTTGTAAGATATTTTGTCGCATGTTGTATTTATAAGATAATATTTGCTAAGGATTATTCCTGACCAAAGAAATGTTTTTGCAATGGGACCCAGAAAAACCCGCTCGCATGCAAGTTAGTCCTTCCTGACAGTCAACGTCATGGTTACAAACATTGAGAGATCCTAATGTTCCCACGCTGCTTGGATCTTTGCACCTAGTTTTGATGCATTCCAGACCTTCTGGGCACTCGAGTTGAACTCCAGAATGTGTTCCACATGGAGGCTGACGCTGAATTCCTTCTACGATACATTTTTCATTTTCTTCTCGAACAGGAAACTGAGGACTTTGAACTTCTTCTCGATCATGCATGAAGTTGTAAGCTGTTATTTTTGGATTCTCGGAAGTACAATGACCATCGGAGCAAACCAAATCTACGGTATCAGTACCCCTGCCTTCTGCATTTGAAAATGAGCAAGAGCGACTAAACCAACAGGAAGAATCCTCAAAAGTCAAACCAGTTGTAGGGCTAAGACTAAGCCCGCCCAAAGCAAAAATGAAAATCAAACCGCGTGAAATATACATTTCAATTATTCATGTGGCGATCTGGCAATTCTCTGTTCCTATATATGCATAAAATTTTTCAATTTTTGTAAATTTCCACAGAGTTTCTAAAAGATTAATTTGGGTATTGATTGCGGCTTGCGTCCAAAAAATCATTGCTTAACTCATGGAAAAATTTCAGCAAGGAAAATATTGACCACTTAAATCACTGCCTTCTTTGAACACTCATTTGGAACAATCACCGCCAAACTGCGATTGATTTTCTTAGCTTAATATTTGCAATCTTATTAGATGAAACCAATCCACATAAAATGCCGACTTTTATGAGAAGCTAGTTAATTGTGTTTATTAGTAAATTGATTATCTCGTAGACCTCATATTAAAAACCGATATTATGATATCTCTGGGACATTGGATGATATAAAATATTATAAGAACTGAACAAATATACACCAATGCATGAAATTCAATGGATATACTTAATTCAAGTGTTTGATTAGTTTATTGAAATCGTAGTGTTGAATACTTGTTAAGCTTGAGCCAGCAAAAACTAGATTTTCCTTTGAATTCAAATTTATTGTGTTGGTTTTTATTTTCATTTCTTTAAGTAGCAACATGTTCAGTTAACTTCAGTTCAGTTTCACGGTGTGTCAGGACATTATATTTAATCTACTGTCATCATTCAATGCTAACAAAATGATTCCGATTTCTTTCGTAACCGAAATTGCTACTGGACTAATTTTAATTTTAGAATTGCTAATCAATTCTGATTGTGTGCATCTAGCCAATTCCACAAGTTCACAAATTCAAAGCCAAAGCTCTGAAATTCCAGTTTAGGTCCAAAACTTTTTGTCTGTCATTGCTTCGTGCTCAATTAAAATTGTAAATGGGGGTAAATGTCAAAGTTTACAGCTGCAATATCTTCGCGCCTTGGATTTAAGTACAACAACGCGAATCTTGTATGATACTTGTGATGAAGACAAGTTAATTCATCAAGGTTCTAGTTTTGGGTTCAGCGTATCAACAATGAAGTATAACCAATGTCGTATTTGCCTTATATTTCCTTCGGCTTCGAATAAGCTGATTTCAAAAATGATTCAGAATGACAAATTGACAAATCAGAATTATGCGTTCTATATTCTGTTAACTTTTAGTTCAAGCTTAAACAGGTCAGAGAGAATTGCATTTTTTGAAGAAATTATTCCAATGAGTGGTTCATCAATCCTTCTGGAAATTATGGACAATTCAATAATAAATCTCAATTGTGCATTTTGCCTGCCAAACTTTAAAAGTGATCTACGAGAAATTCCAAATTCAATGACAATTGAAAACATTAGCGATTTCTGGAAATGTGCGCATAAAAATCGAAACATATTGCAGATTTCTGTAATGGGTAATTTTGATGACTTGACATATTATCAAATAAATTTTTCCAAACATTGTGTCTCTTTTCTCATGTGGAGTGGAACTGTAGGAAAATCTGAGCCCGGATTTTCCACGAAAGGATTTTGCGCCATTTTCGAAATTATGAACATTTTTAATTTCACTTAGCAGAATTTCAAGGAGAAATACAATACGGTTTTTTAGGATTCGATTTTTCATTAACTGACGATTTATTGGATTACGTCACCACGGATCGAATTCTAACGGTAATCGATGTAGAAGTTCAACCTTACCACTTGATCATCGTATTGGACAAACAATTTGTGACAGATGCAAACACTAGT
>WJEZ01000812.1:0-22617 GCA_009869925.1 Thalassaphorura encarpata
TTATTATAAAACTGCACCCATCCGTAGTAATCAGACCAGACTTTTTTTCTCATGTCGGCTTCAGCTGTTGGCGGCTTTAAGTTCGATTTATGTAATGCTGTGTAGATTCAGCTTGCCTGCTCCGGCCTATCCATAAAGCTTATAAGTATTAAAATCCAAATCCGTAATGAAAAAGATTGGTGGGTGCACCCAGGCATATGAATTATGAATGCTCTTTCTAATCTCTTCAAACGAAAACAGGATTTGGGAAGGAACTCTAAAAATTGATAAGGTAGGGATTATGACCAGGAGACGGACTTTGGGGCTTTTGGAAAGGGGTGGCAGCTATTTGAGCATTCTTAAAAAATACATTCTAAGTAAAGTCTCTTTAATTCTTAAATTATAAATTAGATTCCGAAAAACCATTAGACAGACCATCGATATTATTAATTCCTACAAATCCTACCCATAGTTCCAAATTACAAAGCCCTGCTCGAAAATTGTACCAAGAACGCCGGTTATTGTAGTTTGTTCAAATTAAATCTGAGCCGACCAGGCCGGCCGGCGGGTTCCTCTATTCATATCGCCTGGCGGTGTTGGGTTTTATCTTCAATACACTACGACTACACTTGCCGTTGTTGTATTATCCATACATACATAAAATTATTCTTTCCTATGCAATCTTCTACAAACCTAGTTTTCATTCATGAATTCGATTTTGAACAAACTGAACTAGGGTTCAGCTCAATACATATCTTTATTGGAAAGCACGTTGCTTTGTATACACATTATAAAACTTGAGCCCCACGCACTGCAGTACAGTGCGGTTCTTGAGTCCACACATCTGTCAAGAGTATCAACATTATTATAATCGATTTGTTCAAACTAGCAGCTCCTTCGCTCAACTTCAAATTTATCCTGCCTGCCTGTCAGTTGGATTCACCACCATGGTAGGCACATTTTATATCTTCAAAGCTAAAACCCAAAAACGTGGTCCTGTTAAAGTAAATCCGTGCGTGTGTGGCTCAACTCAGGAAATCCCGGACAAAGATCCTCCTTCAGGTTTGTTGGAGAAAACAAACGAAGGAAGTTATAAGCAAAAGCAAGCAAAGCACGACCTCGGCCTGATGTTTCCTTTCTTTTCCTTACAGGTTACTGCACCGGAGAGCAATCACAATCACAATCCGATTTCATTCCATTCCATTCAGCTTTTATTGGTTCATAAACCAACAGAGCAAGATAAGCTGAAATGTCGGGCACGGCGGAAGGAAGCTTTTGATGTCCTTTGATTTTTCTAGTGTACTTGTCCTCTGCTCTGCTGTGCTGTGATATATAAAAAAGCTCAGGACAAAGACGACGAGTATTTTCTCCCGATCCGGAAAGTGTTAACTTAGCCTGGATTTTGGTAGAACAAGAAAATGGCGAAGAAGACTCTACTCTAGATTTTCTATCAGCCATGCCATTGGAATAGGAGCGAGCAACACACACATGTCACTCTCGCTTTTCTTCACACTTTGTTAGAAGACATGGAACATAAACCGACAGAGCCACTTTCCTTCATCCCTCCCTAACCTGATTCTGATTCCCAGGCACAAGGCAAAGGGTATCTAGAATCCAGAGTTTTACGAGTAAATACAGAGTAGACAGAATTCGACGTAGGTCTTTCTCAAGAAGGAACAAACGGAAGAAAGAACAGAATCTCAGTTATCAAAATGTGTATGTGATGAGAGATGAAAAATCATGTTTACTTTTCCACTCGTCTTCCTTTGTTTCTATGAATCATCCTTAAAAATATTTTACAAAACTTCTAACCTTATCTCAAATATATATTTCAAATTTTCTTAGAAATCAGACTGATTTACCATGCATATGTTTTTGCAGACTAGACGTCTGTGATGTGTGGTAAAAATTTTGCCAAGTGTCAATATGACATGACATTAAGTCCTTTTGCTTCGATCCCCCCTTTCTCTTTGCATTTGGAGCTCTGTCAGCAGGCCGCCTGCAGAAATTACATGATAAACAAACCTAGGACTACTTGTTTGACAAGATCAAATCAATTTATGAATGAATCGTTGTGACAAAATGACTCATCCTTTACTTGTACTTTTATTTTCCCATGCATGCACCCAAATCCCACAATGCTGAAGTTCGCATTCCCTCCGATACAAGCAAATTTAGTGTCTCCCACCGAATTCTATGAATTCTCCTATGTTTGTTGACACAATTCATTTTGGTAAAGAAGCTAGACTGGGGACAAGGGAACATTTCTGTATTTCTCTTCTGTGTGCTTGCTTGTTTATACAACGAGCCCTCATTTAATTCGTACAGTGACAGTGCAGAGGAAGAGCATGCATGATTCACAATCCAGTTTCTTGTAAACTATTTATTCTAAAGAGAGAGATGAGATCGAGATGGGTGTTCGTTTGCACATTCGCACCCTGGCATGGCATGGCATTGGATACATTTGCACTTTGATTAGAACAGAACATGTGCTCGCTCACTGAGTTCAAGAATTTGTCTCTGTTTCTACTCCTGTTCCTGGGATTTCTCATCAAATGATTTGTCTTGTCATTTTGGCAAACATACAAAATTCAAATCCTACACGTGAACATGAACTTCCTATTCCCAGCCACTGCTGTATTCATCGACGACTGCCTGATAAATTCCTTAATTAAATGAGCTATCATCCTCCTCGAGATGGGATAAACCCATGATGATTCACATTCATGGAGTCAAAATCACAGCAGGCTATCCAACTTAATCACCAGAGGCTGGCTGGCTGAGTGAGATATTTCACTCACTCACTCTTTCGCTCGATATTTTGCATGCATGCTGTCAGGTAGCGACTTTAATCTCCCTTTAATCTATCCAATCAATTTAGCTTTGGCCAACTTCATCTCATTGAGAGTTCATGTCACATGCCTATTTACGACCTCATCATCCAACCGTGCCTTTCAAACCAATGGCTCTTTTAGTTGATCTTGATTTGCAGAACATATCATTGTGGCTTCCTTGAAAGCCTTTATAGGGTTGTGCAAATTTACACCCACAAACTAAATTGCTTGACTAGACGACAAAAATATTGAAAACCATTTTGATATCAAAACTTTTTTCCAACTTAGACGCAAAAATTAACATGGTTATCCGATGCACCGCCATTCCAGGCAAACAGCCCTTCCTCATTAATCCACTTCCTTCCATCGTGCCTTATATGGGTGAAAATATTATTATAATTATAGGCATAACTCCTACCACCGAACCAACTGACGCTATCTCCCTATCTCTGTTCACAAGCAATTTTAACCCTTTGGATATGATGTGTTATGAAGGACAGTCGGTGCAATAATGAGGATTGTTTTCTGATGAGGATGAGTAAGTGTCCCTGTCTATGAGCCCTGGAAATGGAAATCCACATCCAGTGATCAGTGATGATGGAAGTCCCCTTCATTTCCTTTTTCATGCTAAGTAGCAATCTAGTAGAAATAATATGATGAATATGACTAACCACTCCTGCTCCGAATAATTGACGTGATTATCATTTTGACAGGGAGAAAAATGAGCTCCTTCGCCATCAATTCATCAACTAATCGCAACAAACAATAGTTACTTTTGTTTCTAAGTGCTTCTTCGCATGAATGCAAGTAAGGCTAAAATATACCGTATACATGTACCTGTCGGCTCTCTTGTCTACTTTTGGAAAGAATCAGAAACAATGGGATTTGAGAAAAAAGTAGCGAGCGGAGCGAGTAGGGCCAAACATAGATAGATTGGAGTCCTTGCCTTTCATCACAGCACATAGTTTCTACTAATGTTTAGATCTGATGAAAATGTCTGTGGTGCTGCAAGAATGCCGCCGCCCGGATTCTTTTAGTCTGTCTGTCTCTGAATCAAGATTAGTTCAGTTCAAAAAAGAAAACTAATAGGCTTTCAGTTCAATGCAAAAAAAAATCTCATACCATAGAAAACTACTTTGGTTGGTTGAGAAAGCCTTAGAGCAAGAAATATAATTTAGTAGTTATGCAAAAGAAATAATCATTAGACTAAACTAAAGGAAACTTGATAAGTAATCTATTCAACATTTATTTTCTCCAAGAGACAAAGCAAAAACTCATTTATCAAACCTTAATGACTCCTTTTTCTCATTTGTATCAAATAGAGTTTTTTTCTGCAAGAATTCTCACCATACACTGGAACCGAACAAGAAAAATTGGATAGGCTTGGTTTGTTCAACGTAACATATAAAAATATTTGGAGCGAACAAAATATGGCTGGGAATGGACCGATAGACCCACCAACCCAAATTGACATGGCATTTCCAGAACTCAGTTAGACCATTTGTCCATTGGCAAATTGTTGGAAGTGAACATTACATTACTCTGCCTGAGTTACGTAACATTTCCTGGGCTGAGGATAACTGGAGTAGATTTTTCAAACTTTTCCCAGTGTAGGCAGGCGGGCAGCTAAAACAGCTCGTCGGTCAAACAGAGTTTAGGGACATTGACATTAACCAGAACTGCCAAAGCCTTACTCCATGCATGTCATGGTATATCATGGCCAGAGAAAAGCAAAAGCAAAAGTTCCAGCGTCAAACCATCCCTTTCATACCATAATATGGCTCCAATGTTAATACTCATATAGGCATGGCAAGGGAAACTTAAACCTTAGCCCTAGTCTAGCCTGGGCCTGGACTAACTTTCTATTGATTTAGTAATCTTCCTCAGTTGAGTTGGGGTAGCTAAGTAGCAAGTAACTAGTAAGTAGTAGTAGTAGCCCTCGTAGATAAAACATCAACACTGTACTTCTACTCAATGCATTATGCGTGATGTGCGTGCAATGCAACTAGTACTGGGTTTATAATATAAACTAAAGTAGGCAGTAGGCAGGCCCAAGAAAAACTTGAGCTTTGCTGGCTAACGTTATGCTCCGCATGGAGAACTACGAATTTACTTCTCAAGTTTTACCATAATTATATTTTATCTTGCTATTCCCGTTCTCGCGTAATTTGTAAACTTTGCAGCTAATCTCCGACTTTTACAACTCAGCAAGCAAAAGTAAACAAATTATTACTATTACTGCTTGGATTAGATTTCGCATTTATTCCTTTAGCCAAACGTCAAGCTTCGCCTAACTTGGCAATTTGAATTCATATGCATGTAGTTCGAAAATGCAACAATATATTCCTATTTATATCATAGAAGAAATAGTTAAATCAAAATTACCTTCAACTGCAAGAAGAGCACCGGAAAAACACCAAATCCAAATCCATGCGAGATGAACAAACGGCAGTAGTGGTGTGGACCGATACATTTTTTCTCACATTTTTTTCCAACACTTGAATAGAAAATGAGTGACCGATCGGTGAACTTTTACTTTTATAGTTCGATTCGACTTTCCAATTATGGCTTTCCTTATGGTTTAGTTTATGGTGAAAGTCGAATGTATTATCGCACGTTTATCTCGGTCACTGATAGCCAATTCGCTTCGCTGACCTAAATGAAGCAATCGACAGGCTAACTAATTCAAACTCGCTGACACTTATCTAAAGTACTGCCAGATAATCCCGTGAGTGAGGAATCCGTCCTGGGTATTTTATTAGCCCTTCTGTTTTCTCCAACCTTCCACATTAAGTCCATAAGTCACATCCACTTCACTCATTACTTGGCGTTTAAGCCTTTCTATCCTTTCCTATCAACTCAGGCTGGGGTTATTGACTAACTAATTAAAAGCCGTTGAATTGCGATGCTAAACGTTGATGAGATAGAGGTAAGTGGTTAGCTCGGAAGTGTCATTTCATTCCTCTGCTGCCTGATGGATTCTCTAATGAATATTATTCTAGCGTGTCTAAACTAAAAGTCACCACTTGAAACCAGTAAACACTTAAATCTGTCCGACTTGGGGCTGAGAGCAAGAGATGTTATAGGTTGTAGCGTTGACTTGCCCTGGCATTCAAAATTTGTCGAACTCTCCTTCCTTGCTGAAATGCGATTCCAGCGCAATAGTGATGATGTCGAATGTCGATTTCTTTAGCACTTGAAGCACGGCCTGGCCTGTGTAGATGCAGGCTGAGGTTGGTTTAAGGATTGGCAAAGAAAATGCCGCCTCCTTGCCTAGCTTCTTCCTTTTTGCCTTATAATGGATGACTCGACATAATTCAGTGTCTTGAACAACTTCGTCTGGTAGATCGGCTCTGTTCCTAGGAATACTTTCTTCTCTCTGTAGGAAAGAACTTCAACTCCTTCAGACTAGACTCTGGATAAAGCAGGCGCCCCTTGCTGATCTTGAGAATCCAATACTCACGTCAAAGTTATCCGTCAAGAATAAAATCTGAAAATAAATTTAAAAAATTCAATTAAATTAACGACACTTTACAAAATTTGGCGTATGACTACTAAACTTTATTTGCCATATTCCTCACAACTAGCATTGGGATTTAAAAATCAAGATTTAATTCCAATCGATAACAACCAGGTAGGTCTATATAAATCTTACTAGAAAAGCGATTTCACCCTTCATAGGAAGGGTTCGGAACGGGCGAACGACATTGGCGTATGACTACTAAACTTTATTTGCCATATTCCTCACAACTAGCATTGGGATTTAAAAATCAAGATTTAATTCCAATCGATAACAACCAGGTAGGTCTATATAAATCTTACTAAAAAAGCGATTTCACCCTTCCCCCCTGTCATAGGATGGGTTGAGAGCGGGTGAACGACGCCTCATTATACTTTTGTCGAATGAGATGACTGACTGACTCAGTCAGACAAATGGATTTGAGTTTGAGTCCGTCTGTCCGTCAAATATTCAATTCCTATTCTAATCCCACACAACAGGTAAGAATATAAGCCCACAAAACTATCCCTCAATTCAATTCTTCTTAACCTGTTATCAAGTCATCCGCTCTATACCAATACCTCCAAAGTAGATGGATGTAATCATTTTATACATAATTCATTGACATTTCACATTTGACTTTGACATCGACAAACCTATCTTCTCATTTTCTTCCCATCAATTCCATTTCACTCAACTTAAGTGTACACTTGACCGTAATATTTGTTTCCAAATCTATTTCGTCTCGAAAACTTGGGTTCAAAATTCGAAACTATATAAACAAAAGATTGATTCTCACAAGCTGAAGTCCAAGTGGATGAGAAATAAATTAATTACTGCAATGACCTCCTTTCGAACAAAGGAAAGGAATTTTAAATAAATATAGTGCCAAGAATTTACAGCTTGTGACTACACTGTAAACAGTAGCATGTTAACATTTTTTCTCGTTTTCTATTTTTCCCAGTAGGTCCTTTCCATGGAACTATTATACGTAAGTAGACGGCCTTAACACTAAAAGTAATTTTTAAAGTCTTATCACGAATAAATTCCTTGATTGACTATAAGGAAACCATGCTATTCCTTCCCTTGCAAAAATTTAAGAAGTTTCAATACAAAAGAGAAGCTCAAAATGTGGGTTATTATGGACTGCGGTAATGATACGCAAATATTGGATCTTCTTTTCTTTCCAAACATAAGACATTCCATATTCTAAATTAAATATTTCTGTCTAAGGCACTATGTACCCAGACTACTTACTTGGTCGGTCTACTCTACTCTGCCATGCTATTATTTACAATGCACTTAAAGAAACCCAGGTCTTCAAAATATAGGCACTTGTGAACAGACGTAAATGTTCTTTACGAACCTGTAGTTCCACACACTGCTTTTCCCTTGGAATTTACATCTTCAAGACTCACTCAAGTCATTCTCTCCTTGCAATCTTAGAAAAATAAAAAAGGAAACGAGCCCAAACATTTTCTTAAAAAATGAGTCCAACAGTGGACCTGGAGTTGTAAAATGCAAAAACGGAAATGAAAATGTAAAGAAAAATGGACTTTTTGTGCGAAAAATAAGTCTTGGCGCCAAGCTACGATAAAATATTAGTGATATAGACTCCATTGCGGAAATAACCTCAGAATTTACTACTTAAATCTCTCCTAATAACTCAACCTACAAAATAATATAATAACTTTGCTGGCGGCGGACAGGAAGCCTGCTTGAGCCATTCCGCAAGGAAATATGATCCAGCCACACAAAATCCGATTAACCAAACTGGCGGCCTCAGGTTGTTGAGAAGCTCAGCAACAACGAAGGCATTTAGCAATTAGAAATTAGCATGAATGCTCAGTTTATTTACCCTTCCATTGAGAAGAGTATTTAGAGAAGTCTCATTGCAGCAACTTGCTAAAAGACTTCTCTCCACCCTTTAAATTGTCTCCTTAATGGATTTGAGCAATTAACATTTGCATTATTCACTCACTTCGCTACCGTCACCATTCAACGTTTCCTACTTAAACTAACAACTCTATCCCAGCTTCCAGTTCCTGCTCTTGCACTTGTACTCATGTCAAAGTCAAGGGTTGAGGAATAGAAATTCTAAATTCCCTTTCCCAACCCAAACCAGAGTCACTTTTCACTTCCTACGGACATTTTACATCCACATTCTACAGACGAGACGAGAGTCCAAAGTATTCCGCAGGAGGAGACTAGGGAATGAGTTCTCTTCTCTAGCTTAACCTTAACCTGCAAATAAATTATGTTGATGGCTTTTGGTCCGGGTGCAGCGATCCGGAGCTGCTAAATTTGTGCCCGTTGTCATGGCCTGCCTTAGCTACTCTTACTTTTCTCTAACCTCCAATCCTTTAATTTCTCTTTTGCTAATCCTTACATTTACAAGGTATCGGGCACCGGAAGTCCCAAAGGTTCTACTGAAAATGCAGATTATACCAACACGGAGTCTGTTTGGGTTTAGTGACATATAATTCGCTCTCCTTGTAATTTGTGATCTTCCGATCTTGAGAAAAGCTACAATCTTCCTTGCATTTCCAATGGCCACCCTTCAACACAATTTTTCCATTGTAAAAAGAACAAAGTGCATAAATATATTATGCACTCAACTACAACACCACGTTGCATTAGCACTGTTGTCCAGTCTACAAGTACAACAAGGCACTTAGGTAGCCACACTCATGCATGCTTTATCCCTCCTTAGGCCTATCGTTCCAGTCAGTCAGTAATCTAAAACTCATGTCAACTTCGTCTTGGTCACTGCTCACCTCTCCTTCGCCTTCAGCTAATAAAATAATACCTGGGAGAAACATGAATTACGTTGCATGCACGAATATAGTGCAGATTGTTTCCCCCGGAATGGCAACAGTAAAGGGTTATCCCATCCGGGTCTACGGACCGTGTCAGGAAATTTACTACCCTACTCGCTCTTCCATTTCTTCCAGTAAAGCAATACACACGCGTACATTTATAACACCCATTCCTCCATTGGAAATGCAAACACTCACAAAATGGGCAAATAAAATACGATAGCTCGAAACAGGAACCAAACCACTGGAATGCAGGAGTAAGCAAGCAACCAGCTTTCATTCACCTCAGACATGCTACAACCTCGCACACCTACGCCTGCGATGCCATCGCAATGTATCAAGCCCCTTCTGCTAGCTACAGTAGTCGAATTTCCTTCTGTCGTAAACGTAAACCAGGGAAGTCTGGCCTGAGCCTGAGTTTTGGACGGATATATGTTTTACAATATGTAAATTGCATTGTCGTTGTGATAAATTTATCACCGGAGACTCTTGTTTCTCTTTCGTGTTCTTTGATAGCTTTCCTATTATTCCAACGCAGTGTAGGAAGGCAAGGGTTCGGCTGAGTCACTCACGTCACTTTTGTTACCTTCCCTTCCAAGTTGTAAATTCACGCCAAAAGTCAGCAGGAAAGCAGGGAAAGGACAGGACAGATAGTGCCAGGTAACCAGTTGGCAATTGCAATTTCCGTGAATAAATTAATTGGAATGATATCACTCCGGGGAATAGTTTTAGCACAAACTACGTCTTTGTGATTAGCTTCACAAGTCACAAGGAAAGCCAAAAGGGATGAATAAATTGGGCATATCCATATGTCATTATGTTTTTCTGCACACACACGACACGAGGTACAAAAGAACTAAAGGCATAAGTAGGTAAGTAGAATAAACAATGGAGAGAATGAATAGAATTCGTCGCCCTTAATAAGGTTGTTCTAATGGCGACGACGCCAACACAAATCTCCGACACTGAGGACACAAAGAGATCTTTGTTTGTTCAAGCCTAATGGGAGAGTGACTACGAATACCACATAAATGTGATACAATCAACTAGAATAGCAATAATAATAACATCATATTACAATTGAAATGAAATGTGGGTTGTAGGCTCACTAGGGGTGCCTTACAGAAAGTTCACAAGGTAAACTATCAAAGGGTCAACTTTAAAGGGTAGCCAATTTAATTTTTATGAATTTTTACATCTAAGTATATAGTTTTCTACCAAAAAATTCTACGTTAATTCTTCTGTCTCCTAAGTAGAAATGTTTTATGAATGAGATTGTGCGTAATATTGCACTTTTCTTTGTTTACCTTCCTTACGCTTGTGATTCCTTATCAAATACAATGGATCATTACCACCAACGCCACTAACCTCTGCTGCCCTCCTATGTCTCGGTTACCGTGTACGGTAAGCAAACATTACGTAATAAAATAGATAAGACCTCAAAACAAATTAATCTTGGGTCGAGCCGTTCTATGCCAAATGCCAGGAATGAAGGAGTCACAGTCAAGTCAGTCAAGAGATAGCCTGACAAGGAAAGGAAAACATTATGCCAGGTACAGACATGTTTTGTAGGATTCATTACCCTGCTGCAGTCCATCCCATTTGCATTGCTACTACTTTGCTCTCAACAAATATTTATTGCAGCGGAAGTGCAGTCCAGTGATCATACTTCACCTCCGCCTGCATATTTAAGGTGATGACCACCAACCAACCAGCATGACAGAAATGCAAACAAATACAATATTAATAAAAAAAACTCGTTAAAAAAAGCTGGAACATTACATTTCTTTCCGGTGAAATTGAAACTGAATTCACCTTTGGTACCGGAACTGCTACTGCTTGCTGCAATTCCAAAAGATAAGGCATATGCTGCAGTGATGATAAATACGGCCACTAGTCTAGTCTCGTAATCGCATCCTAATGTAAAGTCCAGTGCGGTCATTGTCGCATTCATTTTTATCTGGATGGTCAGTCAATGGAAGGCAAGACTAGCGGCGGCAAGACCCACTCGTCCACGGATCGATAATCAATCGGAAGTCAGTGAGGCGGAAATGAAGATAAGTAAGTAAAGTCTCGTATAGCGTCCGGTCGCCCAAAATGCGGAACAAAGTGTCTATTACTGGGTAGAATTGGAGGAAAATGAAATGGGCTGAAAGGAGAAAAGTACTTTTTTTCCTCATATGTAATCTGTGTCATTCCCATCCTATCCCAGCCCAACCCAATCCTGCACGGCAATCACTTTCACTGGTTACGGTAATGCATGAATGGTTACAGAATTACATAACCACGGTCATCAGCCGTGCGCGTACGGTGCGGCTAACGGCGCCCGACAGTTATTCAACAAGGATGTAAATAATACGAACGCGTGTACATGTAAAGTTGGGTTATCTAATATTATATTTCATCCTTGCCATTCTCACTCATCGCTAGCTCGCTGATTCATTCTTTTTCGGAACAACCCGAATCAAATTCACAACCAAAGCTAAAGCTAAAGCCCGGAAAACTCAAAAAGGACTTTCATTTCCAACTCTAAATAATAATAGCATTCGGAAACGTAACGAAAGAAGGGTGAGAACAAAAGATTCAAACAGAAATACTTTTCAAAAAGCCACGCGACAAGCTTGAGCAAGAGAATCAGACATCGTCAGCCATAATGAAATGGTTCATTTCTGCATAGCTGAATGAGTACAGCCTAGTCTTTTACTTCACTACACTGGGTCTATGTGTCATGCCTGCACTTACAATGTTAGATTTATTTGTAGAATTTCATCTCCCGGCAAAGGAAAGTGATTTCAGATTTCTCTCTGATGTCTCATTCAATTCAAAATCAAAAGAATCTCAAGAGTCAGCCCTGACAATAGTAACGTTGCGTACAATCGTAATGGACTCTTGACAAATTAATCTTCCCAGATGTCCTGTCCTAATGTGTCGTATCCCGTATTACACATTTCTCTTGTCAAATTACAATCAGATCACAATTTCACAATAACAACGACAGACTTGCAGAATAAAATGGAATTGCTTTGCTTGCGGATGTCCAATGTCCGACTTTTTGAGCACATTACATTACGTTACATATGAAAACTACAACGAACTGTCACTGTCAAGGCATGTCAAACCCATGCTCATTCAACAAACAAAAACAACGTTCCTTCAATTCTCCCTACCCTTTCCATCAGTCCATCATCATCAACGAATGAATAACCATACAAGCCATAGCCAAGCCAACATGATCACAGATCACGTCAAGGGGTACAGTGCAGATGGAAACTCACAGTACAATACCAGCAGCACCCGTTCTATCTAATCCGTATTGTTGTGAATGCAGAGTTTTGTTTTGTACTTGATCATTCATTCAAAAGTTGAGATGAGATGGAAGGATAGACTTATTGTCGAGTAGAATCGACTGCCTGCCTGCCGGACGGCGGGAATCATGAATGATTAATGCATTGTTCTCTAGGAGAGTCCAGGTCCAGGACTACCACCGGGTTAGCTGACAAGACAACAGAAAAACCCGAACCCGAACTATCATTAAATACCTGGTGCGGTCAGTGTAAATGCGCTGGCTGCAGTCAATGCCCTGTGGTGTGGTTTTGGGTAGTAAACAATCCCGCGGTTTTGGAAAACACCCGGACGGTATTAACCTGAATCTAAATTTTCTATCCAAGTCGGCCTGCCCTGTTTATGAGCCATTATCATTAGGTAAGCCGTCTCCAATTTCGTTGAATGTGACCTTTTATATGCGGAAACGAACTCGCCCAAGCCCAATGCGCAAATTTTATTATCTTCTCGAGTCGAGTTTACTATTTCCATAAGTGTGCAGAATTTACCCATTAAAATATGCTACGTAAACGTACGGTTTGAATGAATGTAAAAAATGCACAGAAAAACAAGCCAATGCAAGAATTTTATCTACCCAGGCCACGGAAGGAAACATGAATAATGAGGGACATTTATGACATCATCGCCAAAACTTATTCTAGATTCCTCTGGAACAAACATACGTATTCAATGCAAACACAGATAGATTATATTGATGAGTTTTTGGGAAATGTTTGGCTAAACATCAAAACATGGGAATATGAAATAAGAAAAATTGATAAAAAATATCGACATTCTGCATTCTGCCCCGAACTAGTGCACCCGTGGGAATCGTCGTGGTTATTTACTTACATGCTCTGTGCAACTTCTCGGTGTGAGATGATGGGGCTAGAACTTTTTTAAGGTTAGATTACACCCACAACCAGCAGAAGGGATGATGTGCTTGCATGACTACATGAGTTCGACGACGTGTTACATTGAATGACATCTCTATAACATGTCAGACGTACAATCCATCTCAAACTGTCAAATGAGTCCTCACTTCAATCATATTTGCATCCCATGCTAGCTAACAGCCCTAACACCATTGCTAAGTTATCTCATCCAAAGTCATAAATGGTTGGCAGTCTTTATTCATCTCATCACTTCCATCTCCCTCCTACACCTTAAGGCAAAGCCAAAAGCCATAGCAAATGCAAATAAATTGAGCAAATCAAATGAAGAAGAGAAAACACATTGTTGCCGAAGAAGGTCATGGGGATGGGATGGGCTATGATTGCAATGTGGTAGTGTAATTCCACTGATTGTCAAAGTGACTGTGTAGTACATTGTACATTGTAATCCAACATTAGGATTCAGCAGCATGAAGGACCAGTAACAAGAAATTTAACAGCCATTCGCGAATAATTTAGTCGTTCTTGAAGCAATAAATTAAAACCAGAGGCATAAAACAGCAGGAGCAGTAGTTGGAACTTGTCTAGTCTTGATTTTTTAATTGTCAGGCTAATAAATTAATAAACCAAGAGAAGATTTCGTTCACTAGTTAGGTTGCCAACTAACCGCTAGAGCCAACGAACGACCAAAAAGCTACCTGTTAATTTGACAAGGACCAGGGTGCAGTCTCCAGAATATTAGAGAAGAGCTAATGTAATCAAACGTTAATTGCTAAGATACTTTTGATGGCCCGGCCCAGCTAAGCTAGTCAGAACGGGTTCGGGAGTTCTTCTCTTGCCTCTATCTATCCCTTGTGAACTAAAAGTACTCCGACTAATTATGTAAACTGTTCATTCGATCTCATAATTAGGAGGAAAAGCAAAATGCAGTGCTGTATGATGATAACAACTAACCAAATGCCTTTAGATTTGCTCGCTCAGTCGGCTACATCCCGTCTTTCCTAGCTCAGTCTAAAACTCTAACTCGACGCAACGTATCGATTTAATTTAATTGGCACTAAAAGGAAAACTTGGGACTCAGAGTCAGGATGGAAGGAAACCCACCAAACTGCTCCTGTCAACCATTATCAAGGAAATTAGAGATTCGAGGGGAGGGTCATATGCTCAATTAGAAACTCTTCAAAGATTATCTTTTAAACTAATCTGACGGTTTTGTCCTCTGCAATTATTTTGAATGTGATGAGAAAATTTCGGCTGCTCCTTCTCCTGGCTAGTCAATTTCTCAACGACAGTCACTAGCCACTGAATAAAATAAATCTTAAAAGCTTGACAAGGTTGCAATTTGCAATATGTTGCTGAAGCATACATAAATATTTTAAAACCAGAAATTTTCTAAATTGCTACTACAACTAACTGCAAAACTTGGAGAATGTAATACGATACCTTCACTCGTGTGAAGCAGTCATCACCATTCCATATACGGCAATAAAATAAATAACAAATAACCGTTAGCGGAAATAATGAGCACAACATGCTTTTTCTTGAATATTATTACTCAGCTAGAAATGTGTGAAAAAATAAATTGCTCTAGCACATCCAAAGCCACCTCCTACAATAATTATTAATGCCATCAAAACACTTCAACACATACAAATCCACGGATGCGTGCCATGCCAATGCCAGTCAGTCAATGACCCAGCTACAGCTACAGCTGATAATCCCGGCTCTGCACATGTAGTAATTATCCACATGAACACGATTTTAAATATGACGAACAGTCAGTGGCAGCTTAAGACAGATTTATAAGCTGCATTGCATTCCCTTGTCTATTCTGTATTGCCTGGAGTGAAAGATGATAAGACAAGAGTTAATCATAGCTTAAGCTAAGCTTTTTAAAGAAAATGCACTTCACTTCACGTTCACGGCAAAGAGGTCAAACTCAGATTCACACATTCGTATTACATTAAGCTATAAAATAAAATAAAAGTTAATTTATCGCCTGCCTCTCTTCACCTTTCCAAATGCAAATGCATAGCATCCATACCAATTTTCAAATGGCCACTCTACCGTTTCTCTTTCCACCGAAACCAATACAAAATGTGCTGAGTCTGTCATGCAAATATTAAGTCATCATGGAAAATTCAATTAATTAGTGTAGACGTAGTCGTAGTCGTGTCGTGAGAAGATGGTTTGTCGGTGTTGAGACGTGAGGAGCGTGACGGAGCAGGAAGGAATCAGAATCACCATCGCATAGCCCAGCAGCTAGCTTCGTGTAATTATTATTGTGTTCAAGTACGAAGGAGTTGAATGGGAAGAAGATGACATGAAATATTATTTCCAGCCAAAGTAAAGCTCAGTTGCAAACTTGCAAATGTATTGTGCAGCATGTAAATCTAAAAGACTCGATCTTGTAAAGATGGGCAGACAAGCTAGCAGCAAAATTGCATTGGCTATGGTTGTCGTATTTAATTGCATCCTGTGTAATCCTTCCTTATTCACTAGCCTAGCCCTAGCAGATGATAAGAAGACTAATGAGTTTTATTGACAAAGACAAAATCTTGAAGAGTTTCATTTTGGTGTTTTGCTTCTTCATTGGCAAAAATTCTTTGGTTAGACGACACCAGTTGGCTGGGAATTAATGATACAGTCCAATCTACGATGGCACTGCGTAAATGATTTTCTTTCTGAATAATGAATGGAGGTTGTGATTATCTTAAGTACCCCTGTCTGTCATATGGTCAACAAACGAAACAATAAAATATGCATAAGCACAGAGCATACAGAACATTTTTTGTCAAATCCAAAATGCTTGCGTCAAGTTTTCGCATATTATTATGAAAGATAAATTGCTCTCCTTCTCCATAATTTTCAGTCTGTCTGTTCTATAGAAATATTTATCAACAGACGGACGGACAGAGACAGACCTTCAAGTTTAAATGAACCAACTAACACTTACTTTGCTCTTTTGGTTAAATACACAGTATTGTGATGTAAATTAAATACAAGGTCTGGCCTACGCAGAACAGATACAAAAAATGTTTGGTTTTGTTTCGGCTCCGGCTGTGCGTTAGTGTCAGTCTTATTTCGTGGGTTCTCCCTTTGTCTTAGTTAAATAGGATGTCTAATTAATTAATTTATGCAAGTCCAGTGTCAGTTTGTCCACGTCACAAGAATTATGATCTTTGCATTTGCAAAAGTTCTTATCTCTGTATAAATCGGCACAGAAATCTACGCATATAAGGTCAAAAAGGACATTCTTGATTTTAGACCTAACCGACCAGACCATACTTTTAATATTCAAATTAATAAATTTATCTCCTTGGCCTGCTAAAAAATGATACGTGATTACAAAAACTCCCTCACTCACCGAAAACTTGAGATCCTTGTTCTTTGGTTGCCGTCAATTCTTCCCACGTATCGTTGTAATATTAATATGGTCAATCTAAAACTTGTTTACGTCGTGTTCATCTCCTCAATTTTTAATTCAAGTAATAAATTATCAGTTACACTCCACTGCGACTGCACGGAATCCAATCCAAATCCACAATGCAACAACTTGATTATAAATCACTCGACAATTAAGTGGTCAAAATTCATTCAAGGCATGTAAAGATGTTCCAATGCTGCTAATAATGATGGCGTGTTCAGAATTCTTGAAGAATTTATGCAAAACGTAAAAACAAACCACTTTTGTCGGCTGGCTGTCGGTAGATTGACCTTAAAATCTTTCGCTCCTTACGCACTTTACAAGCACGCACACACAAATTAACAGAACTAGAACAAACGTTTAATTTCACCACACAAAATTTTCCGTCCAAATCCTTGTCTTCTGTTTTTTTGGGTAATTGAAATTAAAAACGAGAAAATAGGTGAACTTCCTTGGGGTATTAAAATCGATTGCAATTTTCCGATATTTGCAAATTGTGTAAGTGAAGAAGTGCGTGCGAATTGTGAACTAGTTGAGTTTGACGAAGCTCCTTTCGAGACAAAGGCTAAAGTGGAACTGCAGTGGAAGAATGGGAAAGAAAGTAAAGAGAAGGTGCTAAGGGGTGGATTTTGCAGCCTATTCCCCATACTCTGCTCCCCTTTCCAATGTTAAAATATGAACACACAGTCCATGTCCAAATACACCGGTTCGGTTCGGTTGCATTGCATTGCATCTTGCATGCACTTTCCGTCCAATGCACTCTCCTGTATTTACTAACAAACATTAAGATTAAAGAAATTAAACTGGATGTGTAGCTGAGCCCCGTCCTTGTTAATAATGTTAATTAATTGATGCAATGCACCCAAGAAATTACTCCTCTATTCTATTTATGATCTTTGGAGAAATTTTTAGTATTTCGAAAAAAATCAATTGCTTTGTTTGTCTTTTTTTTTGTAATTTTTGTAATCAGTCCAATATTAGACCAAGAAATAATACATGATGTAATGTAATCCGTAATGCTAATCACATTAGAGCATAATTTAATTGGTCTTGCAAATATTACGTCTTGAAATAACTTGTCTTTTTTAACTTTGTTTATAAACATGGCATGGTATACTCAGAAAATGAAAGTACAAAGATTTCCTTGTGTAAAGCCGATGTCGAGTCGATTCAAAATATATTCTACTTTTATATCCATCGATTTGCACAGCTACAGGCTTGGAAGTCTGGGTGGATATCAAACTGTATTTTTCCAGAATACATTCCGTTCCCTATGAGCGTCGGACAAGGACAAGGACAACCAATGAGAGAGAAGAGAATGAATCTATGTCGATGTTTGGACACCAAAAAGTTGTGTGAAAGAATCCCATTCCCATTTTCTTATCATAATAATCCTAACGGCCTGTAAAATTTTCAAAATACCGTACCATCTTGCCTTCTTGGTGTTGCGTGGCTCAGGAAATGTGCTTAGGACTGGAGAAACTCTCTGGAAAAAGTTAAGAAGCGAAAGAGGCTCAAGTCGAACGGAATGAGAATTAGAATGGGATTGAATTGGATAGAATGAAGGATGGGATTGACGAAAAATGAAAGTTCTATCTACTTCTGCATCACATCAGGCAAGACACAGGACAGGAACATTGCCTGTGTGTATGTCCAACGACATTCTCCCGAGAAAATGCTTAATAGGAGTAGCCATGTTGAGTTGAAAGGTTTTTGGAGTCAGTAGTTTTGCAGATTAAAAAGTTTTCACTGAAGCTCTGGGAGCGTCTCGGGAAGGCATTGTCATTGTGCGTACGATTTGAGCACTGTCCAATCGGATTCTAAATTTTTTAGCGCCTGTAAAATAATGCGTTCTATTTTTATGTTTATTCGTTATGAATTGAATTATTTTGCCTGAAAAATTGATAAACTAATTCCAAAACCTAAAAGAGCTGGATAAAATAAGCTATCTAGTTTTGATAATTCAATGATTGAGAGAAGCACGTCGTTCACAATTCGTAGTAGTATAAAATTAAAAGTTCTTCGAGTTTTCGAGTCTTGAAACTCGATTAAATGTGCCCACGAAGCCTCCAGGTAATTAAATCATGAAATCAGAGAGAGAGAATGAAAATGAAATGAAACTTGATTCAATCATAAGGAGAAATTAAAAGTTTGATAATCACATTTCGATCCCATAATGGTTTTCATTATGATGAATGGAAGTTTGTGGGTTTCAAAGAATCGGATTCAATTTGGAAGAGTTTCCTCAGCTTCTTATTCCATTGTGGTTGTAGTGGGTTTGTTGGAACGTAAACTTTTTGCTGCCCTCGAGTGTTGAGCTTAGCTTAAATTATCGATCTGTTCTTTCTTTTTGTTTTAAAGAAAATCTACCCAATGTGCTGGAAGGGTATGTAGTTGCTCGTTGTGTAACAATAATAGATTTGGAGGAAATCCGTCTAAATTCCCCACATATGTTTTCCTCCGATTTCATGTTTCCAGTTGCCCTTGCCCTTTCCTTGGCTTGGGTGATATACAAATGCACCCAATGTTTTGTGAAGTTGTAGAAATAACCTAGAACTTGATCCTTCCATTGCAGAACCAGACGAATTCGTTCCACTCGAGAAAGGAATCATCACTAAATAACTCCATAGCAAAAGGCAAGGATCAGAATCAGGATATTTGGTGTCGATGTTTAGAAATGTGCATTGTAAACTTAGAGGAAACTGAACCAATTTTTTAAAATCTTGCCCTTGCCTTAAACGTGTATTGATCTTAAAAGTCGATCTGAATTGTTTATTTTACCAGTTGTTGAGGAATGGATGGACAGACTGTGTAAGATGGGTTTAAGGTTTCAGTACTGTACAGAAGCTAAAGGGTGATTTAGTTTTTGGACAGATGTCAAAGTAGGGGATGGCCAGAGTGCAGAAGGGAATCCAAGGGTCGACCCTCAAAGGATTCTCTATTCAGATTTCGCTTCTGTGCCTCGTTCCAGGGTTTAGGATGCTAACGCCAAATAGAAAAATCTGATAAAGCTTACAGAATCTCTAAATCATCACAATAGTATTAATTAAAGGACCAGTAGACCAAAATCCGTTCCACTCGACTATATGAGTAAAAGTAAAAGTTTTGGGACCGATCGGAGTGTAACCAGCCATTCCTTTCCACTACCTCGACCTTTCATAATCTATTTTTGTTTCAATTTTGTGTGCACTAATTTTATACAAACTTTTACTTTTACATTTAAAATTACACAGCATCAGCGCTAACATATCCTCGACCTAGGTCACTCGAATCCTATTGTGAAAACCTTGTTCTTCCCATATATCTGTCTACTCAGCTCTTTGCACAAGGCACTCAACATTGAAACACAATAAAACAATAGCATCCTCTTCTATTCAACCCGAAAAATCCCTCATAAATCCAGCCAACGCAACAACTTCAAAAGAAACTTTCCTATCCTTGCCATGCTTTGCCCTGCTTTTTGCACAAAAGATATGCTGCTATTGAATACAAATTCCCAACAGAGCAGAGCTACAATAATATATGTTTTTACTGTGCAATCGTAATGTTATTATTTCACTTTTATGACAAACACATGAACTGCATTAACCATACGTACAGATGGATGGAAAAGAAGGATTCCCCATGTCACGGCGAGACAAGACATGGCAGGAAGGTCAAAGTGTGGAAATAATAACAGTGCGTATTATTTGATAAAAAAAGGTGATGCCGTGTCGTGTCGTCCATTGTTGAAAATGTGCTCATCATACGTACCTACTGGGGTGATCTTTCTTTCTTGGGTTTTAATTTAAACCCGCATCATCCACAGATCCCATCACGCAATTGTATTGGAATAACATGTAATTGAAATAAAAACTAATGCTCATGCCCATGTTTGGATAAATTTGGTGAGATGAGATGGATAGATCTTTCACATGCTAAGCTAAGCTAAGGGTCGTCGGAATGATTTGTCCCCGAAGCCGAAACTAAAGCCAATTGATCTTCTCATTTGTACTCATAGGACGATATATTCCCATCAAGAGAATCCTTCTGGCCATTTCGTTACGCTTTTACTGATTTTTTTACCTTGTAAATTCTTTTCCCGTGCCATGCAATGCAATGCATGGAGGAGCATGTTTGACATAATGTAAGGCAAGAACAAAAAATCTGGAACTAGAATTTGAGTTTGAGTCGAAGGACCACCTAAATGCAAGCTCTCCAAACCAACTTCTTCGAAGAAATCTTTCAACTGATACGATACAAGCCGAGTGAACCAACATAGTCAATTTTTGTGTTCTGCACGTAACGAAATGTAATATTCATAATTTATCGTCATTTTCACGGGTAAACTTGCATCTTTACTTTAGGTAGAGTCAGGCATGTGTTATTATGCCGTTCCGGTGTAAATTTGCTGAGGTTGTTTTAACGTAACGAAATGTAATATTCATAATTTATCGTCATTTTCACGGGTAAACTTGCATCTTTACTTTAGGTAGAGTCAGGCATATGCTATTATGGCGTTCCGGTGTAAATTTGCTGAGGTTGTTTTAACTTTGAAACCCCAATCATAATTTTAGCAGCTCGGCCTGATAGCTGGAAGGGGAAATTCCAGTTTGAGCGAGCGCACCTATCCACTCCCCAAATTATGTTCGCAGTTTTAGTCAAGGGTATAATTTTACAAATGGAATAAGCTAACACGTACGTACACTATACACGGTTGTTGTAAATTCGTGTTTGCCTTCGTTTTCAGTTCCGGCTAAATACGAAAAGGGTACGCTGTGGGAAAATGAGAAAGAAAATGGCTAGCTGGATATTTCGGACCGAGAAGAGGAGAAGAAAATTTCTGATTAGTTAAAATAGCAAAGTCCGAGTCCCAAGATTAGATTCTTGTACAAATTGTAAACTAAGACCCAAGAGCAAAAATTACGCTTACCCTGCAAAAAAACGTAAACCCTTCCTGAGCGTGTCTGTTCATATGGAATTGCGTTTTGGTCCACGTTTATGGAAGATAAAACTTGCTTGCGTGTGTGGGCTGAATGAGCTGAGGTCGGGATCCCAGTAAAATTGCAATATTTAGTACCATTAGGAGTTTTTAAGTGCGAAAAAATATGTTGCAAAAGAAGGAGCGAAGAACTGAGCCCTTGGGACTGCGTAGGAAGAGATGCGAAAGTGGTTTACGGTTAAAGTTATGACAGGTCGGTCGTAACATAACGAAACGCACGATGCAGACTTGCAAAAACGCCAACCATTCTGGGGTCAGGTTTCGGTGGAGCTGTGGTGGGCACTGTGGAAGCCCTAATCCACCATCTAATGCAGTATTTAAGCAACTCGAGCTCCTGTTCCTCCTCTTTATGTTCAGTAATAAACTTAATCATAAAATAGTCAAGAGCTGACTAAAATAATGTGTTTTCTGCTGGGCTGCAGAAGATCCTTGTGCAAAAATACTTGCAGAGTAAAAACACCATTGCATTGTGGTGAAAATGGAGAAGGGTTAAGATGAGAGCAATGCCTTTTAATTTCATACTTTCATGAGAAGTTACTCTTGCTTCTTCAAGTAAGAAACAAAGACAAAAGACGAAAAAATCGTAAATGAGAGGTTATCTGTTGAAATTGTTGTCTTATAATTTTTCCCCATAAGGAAATGAGCCTGATACACCATGGCCATTCATCCATGTATATTTTCGACTATCCTTATCCTCATCTGAGAATTTTACCTTGTGTTGGCACTTTGCTGTGCTGATATTAGCTTCTAAATCTAATTTTACTTGCTCTGACTGTGTGTGCGTGCGGAAATGAATAGAAGTCGCTTTCTTCTTGAAATTTTCTGACTGCGTAGAATTCATATTGTATGAGACAATTCCAACCA
>WJEZ01000813.1:0-22608 GCA_009869925.1 Thalassaphorura encarpata
ACCGTCAGCTACAATAATTTTATTCGTTTGGCTGCTGGACTTGATGAAAGTATTTTCCCACCGAACGCACCTATCAAAAGTCTTGTTGAAAATGTGGCTAAGGAATTTGACATTTTAAAAAAAGAAGGAAGCGTTTAAAAATAGAGTGAAGAGAACAATTTAATTTTACAAGCTGTAGTTGCATGTGAAAATAAATTTTGCATCTTGTTATTATTACTGTGCGTGCAGGATTAAAACCTGCACGTGTGTGTGTGCACCAAGTAGAGCATTGTTTTCATTTACTTTGAGATGAAATACGTAAAAACATTCGACCCATTGAACTTTCTTGCCTTGTCAGTCATTTTTTGCTCAATTCATTTAATTTTAATGTACACGAGTGCACGTATTGGCCTCTTTCTGTGCCGAAAATAAATAATTTTGACTTGAAGCAAATAAATTCTATAAATACGACCAGACCTCTTCATTAATTTTATTTAGAGAGCTAAACGAAAATAAAGTAATAATAAAAATGAAGCCAACTTATTTGGTCGGAATTTTGTTCCTCGTTCTAATTGGTGAGTTTTGTACTAGATTTTTTCTTCATATTATTACGATTTATTTTAAAAATTCTAGTTGGAGAAACTTTTGGAAAAAGCTGTGAGAATAAATGCAGCATCACTTCTTTTAACAGGAAAAAATGTGCCAAATGTTGCGAGAAGGAAAAGAATAAAGATGGGACTTGTGCTATTAATATCATAACGAATCTTCCAGGCTGTGTCTGCATTCCTAAATCACCAAAACTTCCTGGTAAGTACGTAAAATATATTTAAAAATATTATTTTATCTCTGATTCTAAATTTAATACAGATCAAGCTGCAACTATTGAACCTGACGCAAGCGGTTAATAATTCATAAGGAATGGACAAATTAGTACATATTATAGTACTATGACTCTTTTTTTCTCTCTCTTGTCAATTTCGTCTCTAGAAATAAAAATATTGCATTGATTTTATGATGTTTAATTAAAATATCCTTTTGTACTGACGCGTACAAGCTAAACTGACTGAGTCATTCCTGTTTATCCTGACTTGCTACGTTACGATACAAATTAGTTTCAATTACTTTGACCTCTGACCAGTCAACTAATTTTTAATTCCATTCAATTGAAGAATTTGAAGTATGGTGGTCTATTCTATTTGTATCGAAAATTTTAAATTGACAACTTCCACTCTTAGTACGTCAATCAATAATTCACTTGGACTTGCGCTAGAATTATAAATTTAGATTTGAACTTTCAATCTGAATTTAGTGTTGCAAAATCTGTGCATCAGAATAAATCAAAAATTTCAAACAACAAAAATGAGGGTTAGACGATTAATTGTGCACAGTTTAGTTTTAGTCACAGTTTTAGTTTTAAGTAGTGCATTAGCTTCACCCTTGCCAGAACCTGAACCAGATTGGGGAATCACAAAATCAAAATTACAAGGAATTGCATCAAATTCAAAACCACAACCAGAAACTAAACCAGAATTTGAGGATGAAGATGGTAAAACTAAAAAACGGATAAAGGTAAGTGTCATGCCATGTAAGATTTTGGGGTAATATAAGACTTTTTTTTACTATTTTTTATATTTTTTTAAAGTCGAGTAACAATGATGGTAATAAAAATGGACAAGGAGCGGGGCAACGTAGGACGATTAACGACAATGACAATAGAAATGGTCGTGGTGCTGGTGGAATGGCTCATGGACGAAGACCTGTCAGAGTTTCAGCAAATCGTGGTGGTGGTGGTGGATATTCTGGAAGATCTAGTGGGAGTTTGAGTCGAAGTGGTTCTTATGGTGGTCGTAGTGGCTACGGACGTAGCCGTGGAGCAGTAGGCCGTGGTGGTCGTGGTAGTGGTGGTGGGCGTGGTGGAGGTGGGCGTGGTGGTGGTGGTCGTGGAAGAGGACGATGAATTAAATTTAGTTGTAATAAATTTTGAACTGAACTTGAAAGCCAATTCTAAGAATTTATTTGATTTTTAAGACTAATTTAACAATTTATATCAAGACAGGCATTAATTTAATTTTTACCCAGCATTGGTCAAAATTCCAGTTTTTTCTTCTGACATATTTCTCAATTGAACTTCACCATCACCAAAATGTACAATCGTCCAGTTTGAAGCTGATGCACCAGAACGTGCGCTCTAAAATAATAAAATAGTTTTGATTTTTGAAACTAAGAATTAAGAAAAGTTACTTTACGTAAACACAGGCGGTAGTATATGCATTGTTATCTGTTGACAACAAAAATTGTGAATTATTAATTCATCAATACAAGTGAATTAAAAATATATTAAAACTTTTTGCTTGTTGTCCACCTGACTGAAGGAACTGTAAATAAATAATTTTTTGTAATTAGATTAGATACTAATTTAAATATTAAAATCTCACGTACGTTTTCATCCAAAACGCTTTGAATTTTAAATCTTCCGCCTTGGGTAAGGTTGATGGTCAAATCTCCCATAAGCACACTCATTTTGACTTTTAAATGACATAAAGCCAAAAATAAATTAAGAAACTATTGAAACAAATGATCATTTATATATGAATTTTTTTTATATCAATTTGAGCTTTTTAATACTAATGATGTGGTTGGGTAAACTGAACGGGTATCAAACCGTCTAATTTTAATATGAGGTTTCATGCATTGCATGCAGAGCCTATCATTTCCGGGCAAAATGGCTTTTAATGCTGACCTATCCTTTGAACCTAAGAGTATTGGTATTAATATCGATCATTGCGATGTGCAACAAAATAAATAATCAAAACTGCAAATGAGTTCCTCATTAAATACCAATAAGATTTTAATTATCGCTTTAAGTATAAATGACATTGATAAATTATTCAATGGTGCATAAGGGAGTTATCGATAGAATTTTTGTTATCAATGAGCGTATTTTACGTGTATTAAATTGACTCGTATTGAAATTTGTTTTTGAAGAAATGATTATTTTGGATTTGATAATTTTGTGCATCTTGACATTGGTCAAGAAGATTGTCAGTCATAGAAATTTCATGTCAACCCTAGGTTTGGATTTGTTTACTAATATTTGACTTTCCTGACTCACCAACAAAATGAAGCTAAGAAGGTTGCTTCATCTGAATCTCGAGCCGAACGGATCTCAAATCAGAGCGGTAAAATATAATTTTTGAATTCTTTCATCAGTCATTTCCCAACTTTTTCTCTGCTACTTGAAAAAGTTTTTGATAAGGCAAGTTCAGTTTGAATTGGATCCATGATGATTGCTATCAAGCTCTTGGTGGCTTTGTTCGTACCTGTTGCCCTACTTGGTCCGCAATTCGGTGTTGAAGGTGAGTTAAATTTTTCATCTAATCCACAAATAATAGATGTGAATGAGACTATGTTTTCTCATTACAGGTCTTAAATGCGCATGCGCGGTACACGGTAGTTGTAGAGGTGACACAATTGAATGCCCGGGTCCGAGTGCACTGTGTGCGAAGGAAACAACCATGCCATTCCCTAATGGTAATGCCAAGCAAATTTAAATTTAAAAAAATATTGTAAATAATATAATACATGTTGGTTTGCACAGGGACTGGTGGCAGGGTTGAAAAATACTGTATTGCTCTTGCAGCTGACCTTAAGGCTGGGGTGTGTTACATAGAAATGGGCACGGAGACATGCATGTGTGAACAAGGACTTATGTAATGGTGATGAACCTCCTCCTCCTGATGATGCTAAAGCCGCCTCTGCTGGGATTCCTCGTTCTCATTTCTGGTCTCTCTTGTCCATTCTCCTCATCATTGTCCAAACCTTCGTTGGAAGACAATAAGAAACTCCCTCTCAACACTAAAGCAAATAACTTCAATGATTATTGCACGTCATTTCGTTGCAATCACAAATTTCAAGCAACAAATTCAATGTAATGAAATGTAAGTAGCTCAAGCTTAGCCCAATTCGGAAAGTTCATGTCAAAACTGTTGATAAACTTACAAATGTAACTAAATGATCCAAGAATGACAAGCAAATAAAATTTAACAATTTAAAAACACAAGTGTGATTAGAACTTTGCTTAATTCCTAAATAGTACCGTTTTTTTGATTACTGTGTAAAATTAAAATCTAAGCTAATCGGTCTAAGCCAGCGCAAATGAGTTCTTCATTAGGTAAATACCAATACATTTTAATTGTTCATCAAAAATTGGTATAATAATTTTAGAGTATACATTGATAAATTATTCAATGGTCCATAAAGCTGTGTTATCAATAGAATTTTTGTTATCAATGAGTGTATTGTCTGGTTGAACTCCAACAGCTAGTCCACTTGCCACGTGTAAAATAATAAAAGCATTTTGATAGCGGACCAATTGAAAATGTTCCCATGCTTGTGCTTCTGGCCTGATAGCAGCCAATGGGATTGTTCCGCTGATATCTGCAGTTACAATTAAATCCGTCGTTTGACTTCGAATCGCATAATACGGAGAATCTTCGGGTGAATCCGGGATTTTTTCAAATGTCCAAGTTGTCCCATCGACAATTCCATCTCCCGTAGCCATCAATGTTGGATTTGCCCCTGTGGCTACCACGTACTTATTTGTCTGCACATTTTTCAAAATTCCCGCAGCAGGCGGTGGTTCTGGGATTGTGTCATCTGCTGGGGCAAGTCGATACTTGGAAGGAGGGACGCCATTTGTAGAATTGGCATTGTTGATCAGCCCGCCATCTGCCGTTACGACCCAAGCACGATTCACCATCGCAGTGAGGAAATAAGTGCCATCTGGTTGCAAAGTCCATCGGAATGTTTCGTACCCTGCGGCGGTGTCTCTTACTGCACTAATGGGCGATGCCCCATCGGGGGCAGCTGTGATGTACTTTCCATTCGAACGAGCCAAAATAGTTCCACCACCTGGGGTAAAATCTAAAACAAATTTGGTTGCAAGAACATCTGCATCTGTCGTAGCTGATAAAAATCCATTGCCGCCAACTGTAATAAATTTTCCGGACGCGACATCTTGAATTCTGTAAAGTCCTTCAGGCGTTTGAGCTGCTGCACTACAAATCTCAGCGTCAGAGCTTTGTGTCGCAACAAAATACAATTGGTTAGATGCAGAATTCCCAGTTCCCCAATCAAAAAGTGTTTCTGAATATTCAAATGCTTTTTGTGGGTTAACTTTAGCATAGGCAGCATAAATGACGGATTTGAATGCATCTCCTATGGTAACGTCTTCCAGCTCTGCTAGGCAGTAAGGAAGAACTCCTTCCATCCATTTGACATCGTACGTCACTTGACCAATGGGTGTGAGCGGGAGGATTTGAATTGCTGCAATTTGTGTGCGTTGATCTCCCCAGAATAGCCAAGCCCCTGTTTGCCAATCCATGACATTTCCTACGGTGGTTAAATCTCTGAATGCTTGTTCTGGATAAGGCGTGTCAGGGTCATCGTTGGCTGGGTACAAATGCCAATAGATTTGAGCACCAGCAATTTCCCATGCAAGGATTAGGCGGGAATAATCAATCAGTGCTTGATCATTTGTAGCATGAGCGAAGAGCAAAAGTCCATAGTAGCCGTTGATGGCTTCTCCAGAACTTTCTTGATCTCGAGGGCCAGCCCCGTGGGCAATTCCACTTGCCCAAGAATGCCCAGCAAACCAATCCATGTGACGAGTCACTGTGTAGTGAGGGTCATTTGGGGATGGGTTACCAACATTCCGTGCAACGCTGGAAAAAAAAATAAAAAAATTCAAAATTTGAATTTCCCGCCATTGCCATTTCCTTACTTACTGGGTAAGGAAATCCTTGTGTTCGTTGAGCCAAGCTTGATCATATTTTCCAATCGTGGCAGCTCCTTGAAGCAAATACCCATAGTGGAAATGGTGGTCATTGTAATAACCCTAAAATCATAGAGTAAAAAGTTGAGCCATAGACTATGATTAAATTTTTTTGACCTTGACCTTACATTTCCAAAATCAACCCAAGTATTGTTCCATCCTTCTTTGTTGATGAATCCACCCCATCCCGTCTCAAAGGCAGCTGGAGGGCGATGCCCAGGGTCAAACCAAGGGGCAATGCTACCCTTCAATACATCCACCACCTTTTGAATCAAATCATTTCTTCCCACGTGCTCTGCAATAAGGGCCAATCTAGACACACGACCAAAGGCTCCACCCCAGAAATAAAAGTCTCCTGGAATCATGACCTCAAGGGCATTGACCTCCGCCTCAAGGGTCTTCACCAATTGTGCAACGCATGATGCTTGAGGGGCATTTTCAGCAAACCATGAAATCCTTGGTAATTCATGTCTAAGGGTCCATGTATTTCCAGCTACACCCTTCATGTAGCCCTTTAGGGTCAAATATTGAATAGGAACGAATGCTGGATTTTGTAAAACTCGCCGATGATGAGGCCAAGACAAAATCAACAATTCATTCGCATTTCCAAGGACGTCCCAAACCCAAGTGGTTGTTGCGACGTCTCCGTTGACCACGTATGACATTGTTAACCCAGTAGGAATGGCGGTAGCATGTGCATCCAAAATGACCTCTTGACTTGCGTCCTTTAACTTTGCAAATCGAATCGTTCCTGACCATCCTGGCTGAGAGGTCAATGAAAGGGCATCCGCAGCCAAGGTCAACTCAATCGGTGCTCCAAGAACACGAATGACGTACAGAATATAAGTACCCCCCTCATTAGTGACCTTGGCCTTTGACCCTTGTGTAATCCATTGAAACGAGGTAATTGGTCCCTTAGAAGAATTGATGTTAACCTTGGCATTGTTGAACGTAAAGGTCATGTAAGGTGAGCCAGGGACCAAGCACGTGTCCATTGTTGTAGCAGCAGCCCCTGTGAAATATTGTAGACATACGGTCTGTGTGTCCCAAGACGTAGCTTTACGAAAGCTCATGTCATTTGGTTGACCATCTATTCCAACCAACCAATCCTGTTGTGTTGGCACTTTGATTGAAATTCCATCGAATTCACGAATGTCTGAAATTCCAAATCCAACTCCTGCGTTTGTCGTTACGGATTGATACGGGAAGGGTCCTGCATACGTTTGCATCTTGAGTGCCTACTGTCATTCCGGACCACCCTGTAGAGTAAAACACAAATAATTTAATTGATTACACAGTTAATTAATTAATTAATTAATTTTAACTTACATGAATCTGTAGGGAAAGGTGGTTGAAAATCTTGGAAAAATGGTCCAGGTGGAGCATCATTGGCAATGACGCCTCCGGCAAAATTTGGAGGTGTAGTCCCAATGGGTGTATCACTTGGCCCAGTAGATTCAATTGCGAATGTCGAAATTGAAAGGGCGGCAAGGGAAAAAATTGCAAAAAATATTTGGCGAGCCATGGCCATGGTATACAATTGGTCTGATTTTTGCCCAGAATTAATTCATGCTTTTATACTATACATTTCAATTACATGTACAGCCCGTCGTAACGTTAGTTAATTAATCATTTCATTTGTCAAAATTCAAGTAGCCACGCTTGGGCTTAATTGATGAAACTACAAGTGGAACGTGAGATGTGTGTGATGTGGACACCTGGGCTAGGCTAGGAAACTAAGCTAAAAAACATCTGCTCTGGAATAAATTAGATTACCAAGTTAATTATCAATGCACGCACGAGGTTGGCCTGTGAAATAAACTAAAGTATTGATAAACATTCAAGGGCGAAGGTTACAAAATTCTTTATTTTCAAATAAAATCAAGCCTCTTGAATCACGTGCTAAATTTTAAGTATAGATTTGAGTGAAAAACAGCCGGCCAGACATTCCAATCGGATATTTTTGTACATGAGTCAATTCAGTTAGCAGATCATAGGCTGACGCTGACATTTGACAAGACTCACTCGTAAGAAATACGAAAGACAGCAAAGCAATGTTCGCAAAATTATATGGCGATAATGTCTTTAACATTTCATATTTCACAAGGAAACTCTATGGCATGCATGTCCGGTTCAGGTCCCAGATACAATTTATATGATTTGTACAAAAATAACACGTAAAATATGAACATTTTTTATAAATCGTATTGGAATACAATTTTAAAATTCCGGAGCGATGAACATATAGTTACCTTATAATATAATATTCTGCAATTACCACCTGAAAATTGTCCCTTGTCACCTTTGGCTCTCAATGCTAAACACTTGTAATCGATTCTGGGTAACGGGAGTGGGTGCATTGCAAAAATATTTGGGATGAGTCCAAAGATTACGGAAATGGATAAAAATAGATAATTTGCAGGCGGACTCCTACACTGCTTCTAGTTTTTCATCAGCTGGCAAAAATAGTTTTGGCATTTGGCCTTGCTCCTAGTTTCTTTTGCATGCTAATCTCTCTAGTTTAGTTTCGCACCGCAGAAACAGATCAGATCAGATCAAGACAAGACAGGATAATTCATTACTTGCAAAACAAATTGTCATTTCACTTAAACCTATCAAAAAAGTTTTTAGGAATTTACCTTATAATTTACACATTTAAATGCCTGGGAAAAAAGTGAAGAGAGAACCCTCATGGGTTAGATTAGTCCGTGGGAAGAAATCTCGAAATTTAACTGACCAGACCGATCTTCCTTGGGTCAAACGTCAATCATCCACAGATTCAACACCACCATGGGTTAATTCAGTTGCAAAAGCAAAAAACACATCATTAATTTCATCTCCCATCTCATCGGAACCAAATACACCAGAAACTCCAGTCGAAATTTCGAAAAATCAAGAAATCCTAAAACTTGTTTGTCAAAATGGATACGCGGCAGCACCTGCGCGTGCACCTGTGCAAGAGCCGGCGCAAACACAAGTCGTTCTTTCTGCGCCTGCGCATATACCTAGCCAGCCATCTGCCAGTACCCCTGTGCCTGATTCCTGCACAAATGTTCCCAAGAATGAAAGAAGCGATTTAAATGGTCACGCATGCAAAATTGAAGAGGTCAAGGTCAAGGACAAACCGGTTGAACCCCAGAAGCCGTCAAGCCACGAGCCAGATGAATTTAAGCTCAAGGAAAGCCGAGATTCAGAAATTACCCCATGGGGTAGACGAAGAACAGTCAATAAACCTTTTGAGATTAAACGAGTTCCATCCAAAACCTCAATCAATAAACCTACCCAAATCTTTCGACCTGTTAAGATGGAAATCCCAGAAAAAGAACATCGATTTTTCCCAGAGCAAGACGCAAAAAGCAACAATGACTTTGGAAATGTCATACAACAACCGAAATTTAAATTAAGCGTGGGAAATGGACATGTAGAAGCACAAGCGCGTATGGATTCAGCAAGCAACAACAAAACTGTTGAATCTAGTCATCCTAATCAGACACTGAGCAAAATTAGAATTATTCCAATTCGTTTGGAAAGCGAGTCTGGATCACCTGTGACACCTCCATGGGAAAATTCAAGGTCAACGTTGAAATCAGTGCCTGCTAAATTCACTCAACCAGAAAATGTTGTTCCAGAACAAACATCTTCAAGATTGGCCAAGTTTTTCAAAACTCCGCCAAATTTTGATAATGAACCTAGGAATGTTGATCAACCAAGATTTGAGCAACAAAGACAAGGACCACCAAATGGAGCTGTTGACCTTGACGTTAAAAACGAAGCCCCTTGGGGTCAACGTTTGAAACCAGCTAAGATCAACATTGTTCCAATTAAAACAGAAGTAGAAAAGGTAAAAGATGAAATGGATCAACCTGGAACACCCCCTTGGGGTAAACCAATTCTAAAACCTTTAAAGAATCAAACGGTCATAGTTGAACCGCAAGAAAAAATCGATGGTGAAGTTCCCGAAACGATTTTAGCACCGTGGACTTTGCTTTTGAAACCTACAGTCATACCTCAGCCTCAGGCCCACGAATCAGTAAAACTTAACTCGGAAGATATTGAGCCAAGATTGACCTCTGACCCAAAGCAGAAGGATGAAGACCTTGACCTGGATCTGAGACAGCGAGCAGCTGCATGGGGACAAGTGCTTAAGCCAGTTGCTACGAACATAATTCCCATTAAATTAGACGAGTTAGGCGCAAATTCCAAAAACGAGTCTGATTCTCCTGGAACACCCCCTTGGGGTCATCTGATTAAACCAACCAAAATTCCAATTGTTGCCGCCAATGGTTTAGAAAAAGAAAATGTCAAAGAACAAACTGATTCTCCAGGGACTCCCCCTTGGGGTAAACAAATTCTAAAAACTTTCAAAATTCCACCTCTTGCCGTTCAGGAAAAAATTGATGATTCTTTACCTTACACAATTTCAACCTTTGGCGAATCGTGTGACCCTAATTTTATGACCTTGAAGGAAGAAAATTTTGAACCCAGAACAACAGAAATGCCAACATCAACTCCCCCGTGGGGTCCTCGTCTTAGTCTCAAACCAGGAAAAATTCAGATTGCCCCAATTAATTTCGAACAAAAAATGAAGGAAGATACTGATGAACCCGAGACACCCCCTTGGGGTAAACCGGCATTGAGACCTATCAAAATTTCTTCTCTTGCTTCGCCCGTTGGCAAAATGCCAACATCAACTCCCCCGTGGGGTCCTCGTCTTAGTCTCAAACCAGGAAAAATTCAGATTGCCCCAATTAATTTCGAACAAAAAATGAAGGAAGATACTGATAAACCTGAGACACCCCCTTGGGGTAAACCAGCATTGAGACCTATCAAAATTTCTTCTCTTGCTTCGCCCGTTGGCGTTGATGATCAAATCTCAATGTCTAATTCACCACCTACCGCATGGACTTCCCTTCTAAGGACAACATCTGTGACAACACCACCTGATGCAGGTCAAGGTCAAGAGGTCATGAAAAAGGATCCTCGTGAAATATTTGTTCAACTAAGGCCAACATTTAGCAAGGTATTTAAAAATTAGAAACTCAAAATTCCTGTTAATACATATTTGATTTTCTTAGGCTTTTTCCAAAGAAAAGAGTGAAAGTCTAGAAAGAGATGAAACACTTCATAGTCGTTTACTTGCTGAGATTCGTGCAGGAATTAAACTACGAAAAGTCCAATGTAATGATAGGAGTGCACCTTTTATAAGGTAAATAATATTAAAAATTATATTCTAGCTGGAAAATAAAAAAGAAGCGTTAATAAATGAATACTCACATTTTGAAGTTAATTTATTGTATCATTATCCATTAACATTTTCAGATAAGATAAAATATTAATGGTCTCATTATTTAACACATCATTAAATACTAGTTTGATTTTCTAGTGGCATAGATAGCATACTTTATTATTTTGATCATAAAAATATACATTTTTGCTATTTTAGTTTTTGAATTGACGTTTTTAAACTATGTTAAAAAATTGATTAAAACTTATTACAGCCGCCTTTAGCTTCATGACCTATATTTTCACAGATTTTTGGCAAAAGCGAACTGATTTCGGCTCAGATCATTCTAAAATTAGACCTATGCATCAGACTAAATTCCAATGCAATACAGCACGAAATTACATTTCAAATATACGTAAAAGCAAGCACAAAAG
The DNA here is from genome assembly GCA_009869925.1 of Thalassaphorura encarpata. Taxonomy (NCBI): domain Eukaryota; kingdom Metazoa; phylum Arthropoda; class Collembola; order Poduromorpha; family Onychiuridae; genus Thalassaphorura; species Thalassaphorura encarpata. Next base: position 11,471 of record WJEZ01000813.1, read on the forward strand.
CTAATTCTTCCTTCAAAATTTAAACAAATCCGAGAATTAATTAAAAATGGCCCCAAGGACCTCAATTCTGGTGATAATCACAGTAGCCCTTGTAAATTTTTAAATCATAAATATTTTTTAGGTGTTTTAATTTAAATTGAATAATTTTGCTTTATAATTTTGCAGGCAATAGGATTTTCTTACACTATCGTAGCATCAATGGTTTCAAACAAATCAAGAGAAGATGTAGAAAGCCTAATTTGCAAGGGTTCGAATCTTTTGAACAAATTAGGTGCGAATTCTCCAGATTTTTGTAAAAATGAAAAAATTTGGATTGCTGCATCTGCCATCGGAGTAGTCGGAAGTTTTATTCAGATTATAACATTTCTTGTCGTAAGTTAAAATACAAGTTCAATTAATTAATTAGCAATGCAAAATTAATTAAATCATATGCGTAATTCTCTAGGGTTGGTTTGAAAAAATCAAGCTTTGGTGTGGACTTCACGTTATAGTTTTTCTCTGCAGTCTCGGAGCATTTGCCATTGCCATGTAATGAAGAAGTTTTCCGTAGTGGACCATTACCTCCGGCCTATGACATTAAATTCAAAATATTTGCAATCCTCAGCTTAATAGACGGAATTTTTTCTTCAATTGCGATCAGTTACTTCCTATGTTATAGTTTTTAGATATTGTTGGAAATTTTCTTATAAATAATTTAAAAGTTGTCCACTTCCTTCGACTTTTCAGTTTATCAGGCTACATTGCGTGTTGTAATATAATTAAAAATGAAAAAAGTAATTTCCCAATTCGGCTTTGGCTAGAAGTAAATTATAAATAGGAGAGAAAAGGTTTTAAAATTACTAGAATTTATTCGATTGTAATGGTTTTGACTCCACTAGAGCCCTATATAATAATTAATTCATAACGGAATCATCAGCCCATATAAAATTCAAATTTTGTTTTATTCATAAGCACGTGGAGTTTGAATTTGGTTCTAACGCATAACCTGGAACCGGATTAGTTGCTCGTAGACATTTATCCATTTCTGGCCAAAATGGAACTCGTACTAAAAACATTTGAATTTCATACCCAATGGGGTTATTACACGGCAGGGTCACCCTTTCGATGGAATCCAAGAAAAAATACTGTCGAAATCGTACCTTACAAATGGTATCGTGTTGTAGCACTAATTGGAAATGCTTTGACAGTCACTTCTATAATTGCACAGATTTACAAAATCACTCAAGGACTTTACACTGGGTTCCTTGACCTGGCCTCGATTGAGGCTCAGTTTAAAATTTGGCAAGGAATTTTGTGTTTTTGGGGCCTGATGTTTAAATTGAATTCATTTTATAAGCCAAATGTTGTGAAAGAGGGAATAAATCAAGATCTTCGACTCATGCGCATCCTTCAATACAAATTCCCAGATAATTCTGAGAATAAATTGTTTGGAATTTTTAAAATATTTTCCTGGGGTCTTTTGAGCATAGAGGTCATAGCGATTACGGGGTGTGTGATTGGCTACTGGGTCATGTGTGACCTTCATTTCCTTAGCTCTATCCTTCCTATATGTGACCCTGTGGATCCAAACAATCACGTGGGATTCATTTCCATGATTTTGTACACAATTCCTTTTGTTGTGATTTGTCTTCACAATTGTTGTTCTCTTCTTCTCTATGCCATCTCAATTATTTTGCATGGAGTCCAAGGCTATGATTTGTTCAACCAACTCAGGTAAATTTTAATAATTGCTCCTAAACTAACTAAACTAAAAATTATTTTTATTGCTCGCAGGATATCCAAGAATAAGGTCAGTGAAGGAAGAGCCAATTATCTTTCCCCTGATACATGGATTCTAATATTTAAATCTTATTATTTGTCACATACAATTTGCATGGATGCTTGGGAATATATTTTTCCTACAGGGTTAGTCAGCTTAGCAGCTCTGATTATATTCACAAATTATGCCCTTTTAGTTCTTGACCTTGGGCTAGAAATTAGATTCTTTTTTGGCGCCATGCTCATCACAGTAGCTTTGTATTTGACAATCATTTGCCAATTTGGGGCAGAAGTACAAGAAAAATCAGAACAAGCTATCAAATCAAGGCGAGGAGTTCAAAGATTTTCGAGAGGTTATTACAGAAAAAAACTAAACACTTGTTTTCCAATTATTGTCAAAATTTGGACTTTTTGTAAAGTCAATTCTCAAACAGTTCCACAAATACTGAACGAAATTGTAAATCAAACTGTAACAATGGTTCTTACTTTTCCTCAAGATAAATAAATAAATTTTGAATCAATGGTGAATATTTTATTAGCATTTATTTTAATTTCCATTGCATAAATCTTCCTTGCAATAACAAACACTGAGTGCAGGATATGGGGTAATGCAAGACGATTCCTTGTTCATTTTTTTCGTTGTATTCAAGCAATAACGATTTGTAAATTTCTTTCCATCTCGAATAAAACTTGTTTTTCCACAGATTTGATTTGAATTGCATTCTTTCTTCAGAACCGTTGTCCTAGATTCTAATCCAGAGAATGGGTCTTCACATTTTTTATCCACAAATGAAAAACATTCCCAACAATGCAAAGCATCGGTGGCCATCTTTCTTCAGAACCGTTGTCCTAAATTCTAATCCAGAGAATGGATCTTCGCATTTTTTATCCACAAAGGAAAAACATTCCCAACAATGCAAAGCATCGGTGGCCGTGGAAGTCAATAAAATCGTTGAAACACAAAGGAGGAGAATTAGCGGTGCAATTTTTGAATTCATTCTTGACTTTTTTTAAAACTTTGAGTCTAAAATTGAACTAAATTTGAAACTGTGTTAATTAACCCAAGACATTCGCTACTCAACTGAAATGAAATGCAGATTGGACATGCAAAAGAACTTTGCTTGTTTCTTGGCTTTAATATTTGCAATATTTGTATATTTGCATCTTATGATTGAATTCATCTTTCTATATGGCTTTTGCATAGGACAAGGTTGTATCGTCCTAAAATTAGAACTACTTAGAAATGTAGGGCATGGAAAGATAAGTAAGGAAAACTTCATTTTTTGCACTTACATATCCAAGAACCAAAACCAGACCAAACCGAATTCCTTCTCCTTGCCATACAATATTAAGAAATAAAAATACCTAAAGAGTAGTTGTATATTTTGGTATTAGTACCTTGGAAATTTTTTATTATCCAAAGCTCTGTCATATCAGTTTTAATAATTTAAAATTCGTGTGACTTGATAAATGGCATGAGCATGAGCATGATATTTTATAAATACTGAGAATACTAATGATTTGAAGTTGATTAAATTGTATAAGGCAGGATGTACCCAATACTAGATTCCAATTCCAAGTCAATTTGTTCGTGTTCCATTTCATCCTTTAATAAATTACTATACCTTTTAGTGCTTTCTGTGTTGAATTGAAAAGTACAAATTATGTACAATACATACATGCAAACTGGTCCTCATCCTCACGACAGAGTTAACATTTAACCTTTACCCTTTTTTATTGTCATTAAAATGATATAAAAAAACTTGATTCCCTTCTTCTATTCTGGATATATTGAGCAACTTAATCTAACTACTCGTCATTTCTAAATTTTGACGACCATAGGTAGTACGCTGCGGCTGCGGCTGCACTGCAATTTCCATTATGAAGTTGAAAACTGTTTTGGTCAGTTTATTAACAAAATTAAATAACTCATTGGCTATAGCCATAATTGTTTTCAAATATTTCCAGGTGCTTTTAGTATTTACGATGTCGCAAGTATACGGTAGCGGTGATAATGATACTAAGCCTGTCTACTATTTTCAAAACGGTCGGTGCAATGGGACTAGCCTGTCTAGACCCACTGATGCGTTGGAAGCACGAAGTACAGTTTTCCAGAAATGCTTTAAACAAATTGCCAATGGTGATGGAAAAGATGATTCCCTACCCGTTATTGAAGTATGTTACAGAAAATTATATATTTTATTTACATGTTGAATTTATTGGTTAATAATTTTGCATTTTTTTAGTGGAAATCTCGGCTTTGCGTGCTAAACGAAACATTTGGCGTAAGCTTCTCCTAAATTAATTTTAATAATGATACTAAGCCTGTCTACTATTTTCAAAACGGTCGGTGCAATGGGACTAGCCTGTTTAGGCCAACTGACGCGTTGGAAGCACGAAGTCCAGTTTTCCAGAAATGCTTTGAACAAATTGCCAATGGTGATGGAAAAGATGATTTCTTAACCGTTATTGAAGTACGTTACAGAAAATTATACATTTTATTTACATGTTGAATTTATTGGTTAATAATTTTGCATTTTTTTAGTGGAAATCTCGGCTTTGCGTCCTGAGTGAAACATTTGGCGTAAGCTTCTCCTAAACTAATTTTAAAATTTAATAATAATATTGTTACTTTTAGTTTGGAAATGCAAATATGAGTTTTGAATATTTTGTGGGCATCATGACCTTGAAATACGAAAAAAATATCGCCGAAGCTTTAAAAAGTGGAGTTAAAATCACATGTCCAGCTATTAAGGAAAACAATGAGGAAAAATGGAAAACTCTACTCAAATTCACACAATGTTTTTATGAAACTGAAGAAAAGGTCAGATTCAAAAGAAATAAATCAAGGTCAAAGGTCAAATAATTTTCATTTATTGTGCTTGTTAGGTGTGCCTTGGGCAAAATCTAGTAGAGAGTCCCAAGTCAAAAAATTCAACTTCGGAGGTAAATTTCAAAAATATTATTTAAATTTAAATTGTTAGATTTTTAATTTGAATAGGACAAATGTGAACCTTTGCCTGCAGTTGTTGAAAAGTTATTCGGCTGCTGTAAAAATATTCCAAGCCCAGACGGTGTATTTGAATTAATGATCGAATTTATTTTAAACGGGACAAGAAATTTGAATAATATTAAGAAAGAAAGATTTTGACAAATGCCAAGAAGGAGCTCGGAAGGAACGAGTAAGTTCAATTTTATTAAAAAAAATGTCTATTGTAAATTTTGACTGCTGGCTTTGATTTTAGTGTGACCTTGCCTGTTATCTGCTGCCGATTTCATTCGTACGTAAGAAATAAGTTTAAATTTCTAAAATTTGGTAACATAGTTTAATATTATAGGCTGACGTCAAGAATTTGGAACTCACAAACTTGACAGAAGCTATGAATAATTTTGCAATAAATGTTTTACCCGAAAAATTGAAACCAGAATTTAAATACTATTATTTCAAAATACAAGAAAACACTCCAACCTGAGAATAGGAATTTGACGGGATCACCTTACCAGGTCACAAATGAGAAATACAGTAAGCAAATACTGTGTTAATTAAGCTAAATTAATTGAGTATTACACTTCATTTTCAATTTTCATTATTCAGTTCAAGATTTTTCCAAAATTACGAATGAGCGTGAAAAAATTAACCAGTACTGTTCTTACGCTGAGCATTATAGACAACTTTGGTTCACTGCATTTTTTGAGGTAAAACAATTATAAATTTTTATAAATTATAAAAAATTTTGTGTCTAGGAATCTTTTAACATGATTTTGGTTTATAGTACTGCAATAGTGCTGAGCATGTGAAAACCGTCTTTAAGGATTTCATTGTGAAGGAAGAAGCGACGTAAGATAAATATACTTATTAAAAATGTGTAAGATTTTTCTTCAAAATAAATATAAATAATTGTGCAAATCAATTTGAATATAAGGAACCATATACAATAATTTCTGTCTGACTATAATTTTAATGCAATTTCTACATAGGCATAGGCATAGGCATAGGCATGGCATTAGTGTTGGTTTGATGACTTGTATATAGCAATTCCAAATTATACCTTAGTACATGTATTTGCCAAGTTTTGCACGCAAAAGAGAAAAGAAAAGTAGAGCAGTTCGGTGGAAGAGAACCGATCCGAATATTGCATCTGGTTTGCCTTAGTATTCAGTTCAGTGTTCCATTCGGTCTATTCGCAAATGTCAGTAGTCCAGTCCAAGTCCAAGTTTAGTAGTTGGGCGTTAACCGAAAAAAGAGAACTTTGTCCATTCCACTACTTATTTTGAGTCTAAAGTTTTTAAAATGGCACCAAAACCATTAGTTTTGGTAATTGCTGGAGCGGCATTGGTAAATAAGCAATTTAATTTATTAAATTAAATTATATTTTGCAAATAATCATTTTTAATTTGAGGCTATTGGGATTTGTCTTCTGGTGACTTCGTCAATGACGTTGGATGCATTCAGAGAAGCTTTGGACAGCCCAGCTTGTTCAACTGTTTTCAAATCATTGATGGGCTCATTGTGTGATGATGCAAAATTTTGGGTTGCGGCTTCTGCCCTTGGAGTGATTGCAAGTTTGATCCAAATTCTTGGGTTTGGATTGGTAAGGCTAAAATAATTGTAAAACTGTATAAAAATATTTATAAAATTTTTGTTTTAAAAATATACACAGGCTTGGCTTGACAAAATTTCTCTATGGTGCGTCGTCCATGCTATAGTTTTTGTATGCACACTTGTGGCCTTTTCGATTTCAATGTATGAAGATGTATTTCGAACTGGACTTCTTCGCTACCAAGACAAAATTAGAGCTTTCGCTATCTTCAGCCTAATCGACATGATTTTCGCTCCAGTTGGAGCTGGGTTATTATACCGTATGGCCAAGTAAGGTCAAAGGTCAGTCAGTACAGAATACAAGCTATTTGGACACCTGAGTCAAAAAATGTTCGTATCTTATGTGTGTACTAATTAATAATACTCGTGAGATTCTTTGTACGAATATTTTTGGTTTTCAGCTGATTAAAGCCAGATTTCGTTGCCGGTGACTATTACGTTAGGGGTAGGCGTGGCTTTAGCTTTGTCATTGATTTAAACTGTTCGGCACTTGAAGTAATTCTAAAATCCATAAATAAGATTCGTCTAAAACTGTAATTGTATAATACTTAATACGTAGACTCTGCTTATGTCAGTTTCAGGTCAATAATTACAATGTTAATATTTGTAATTAACTGTATTTTACAGTTTTAATTTTAGCAGCGTATTAAGGTTGGCATTTATTTGTGTACCTTAAGAATGAATAAAAAAAAGGAAATCATTCCCGATCCATTTTTTTGAAAAATGAACCGAACCAACCGATAAAAGAATTGCGAGAATGAAAGAAGCGAAGTCAGCGAAACTTATTCAACCTAATTTTTGCATCTAATAAAAGTCGTGTAAAATAAAAGTCGAGTATGGTTAGAATTTCCACAGATAAGAATAATTTTTATATAATTTATGGAGTTCTGCACGCAAATGTTCTAATTAAAAAGAGTAGAACAGAATAGTTCGGTCGGATAGAATCGATCCGAATTTTGCATCTGCTGCCTGCTGCCTTACTATTCTTTGGATTCAGGTTGGTTAGTTCACAAATGTCAATAGCCCATGTCCAAGTGTAGTCCAGTATTTGGGCGTTAGTCGACTTTTATCCATCCCACTACTTGCAGCATAAGTAGTAACTACACTCAAAATGACACCAAAGCCTTTAGTTTTGATAAATTGCTGGAACAGCTTTGGTAAATGAATATTAAGTTGAATTAGATTAGATTTTGCAAATAATATTTCTTTTTTTAATGTGAGGTAATTGGAATTTCCCTACTTGTGACTGCGTCAATGACGTTGGATACATTCAGGGAAGCTCCAGACATCCCAGGTTGTTCAGCTGTTCTAAAATCATTGGCAGGTTCAGTATGTGGTGATGATGATAACGATGATGCAAAATTTTGGATTGCGGCATCAGCTCTTGGAGTGATTGCAAGTTTGATCCAAATTCTTGGGTTTGGATTGGTAAGTCTAAAATATGTTTAGAAAACATGCATAGAATTTGTTTTAAACATAGGCGTGGGATGACAAAATTTCACTTTGGTGCGTCGTCCATGTCATAGTTTTTGTCTGCACACTTGTGGCCTTTGTGATTTCCATGTATGAAGATGTTTTTCGAACCGGACATCTTCGCTACGAAGACAAAATTAGAGGTTTTGCTGTCTTCAGTCTCATCGACATGATCTTTGCCCCAGTTGGTGCTTTGATTTTATACCGTATGGCCAAGTAAGGTCAAAAGTCAATCAACATGAGTTAAAAACACTACTCGTGCTATGAGATTTTTATACTTCGAAATTCAATTAACTAGATTTGAATTTTATTTTTTTTTCTAATTTCTGACATTAAAATTTGTATCGCAGTGACCTTGACTAACATGTTTCTTTGAGCATCAGGTGGATAATTACAATATGAATCATTTTATTTGAGTACAGTACAATCTGATAATTAACCCAATTTTAATTTCAGGGACATTTCAATGTGTATCTAATAAATTATTCCCAATTTATTCCATGTTCATTTGTTCATTAATTGGTTCTAGGAGAAGGAAACAAAATAAATTGACGAAATGAAGATGAAGCAAAAGACATGTACGAAGCGAATGCCAAGAGCCAAATATTTGTAACTTTAACATTTTGGTAAGAAAGTCAGACCAGCATAACACGAGACACAAGTTCAACAATTTTTAGAAAATATTTTTGCTGTAATGATTTCTGAATCTACATATTCCACATTTGTATTTGGATTAAAGTGTGCCTCCTATCTTGGGACCATGTCTTGAGAATTGAAGAATGGACAAGTCGTTCAAAAAAGAAAACCAAAAATTCTAAAGCTCATGACATACAAAATGATGACCACACTTTACATGTTACTCTACACTGTACTCATTATTAGTTTACTCGTTCCAATCATTTTTATTGAGATGGCTGTTTGGGAAGTTTTGCTTGGAATAACTCTAATCATTTTAATTCTATTTTCATTCGTGACCATTATTCATCTTCATTCATTCCAAAAGAAAGACCAATTGCTCATAAACAGTATTCTTCAAACTGATCGTGAAAATCGTACGTATTATAATTATGCAGATAGTTAATTATAATAGAGTATATTTTAGGTGCGATATTCCAATTGGGTAACAATGTATCAGAAAACAAAATTTTGAAGCTGATTGGCACTTTGTTCAAATGGTCTGGAATTCTGCTAACGTTGGGAATTTGTCCAGCTATAGTCGATGTTTTCTTGTTTTCTTTGCATTAGAAGAATATCTGCCTGAATCGATTTTTTGGCTATTTACAAGTAGTGTTGCAATTGTATAACAATCAATATACTGGACTATATTATTCTTAAATTTTCAAACAGGAACAATGCAAATCGAAATCAGCATCGGATTCATCTTTTGTACAGAATCCTCCAGTATCAACACATCCTACTCAAAGATACAGTTTATTGGACTTTACTTTGTTCCATAATGGTTGCAATTGCAGCAGTCTAGATGTCGTCATCAGTTGTGTCATTAATTTATTACTCTTGCAATAATATATAACAATTTCACCTGAATTACCAAATTGTTCTACACATCAGTTTTGATCAAATTATTGTCCGAATGATGAAATTGATTGCATCATAGCTCGTGCTAGCTTTTGCTTTACTACAGAAGAGGAAGCTAAATAAATTATTCAATTAAAGAGTTTTGAAGTCTAGAATTGATAAAATAAAAAGTCACCAAGTTCAAATTTGTTTTTGTTTAATTTAAGGCATATGAAAATCAGACGGTAAATAAATTACACATCTAGATATAAACGATGTAGTTTTTTGCTCTAAATAAAACAACTTGTAGTGATTCTTTGATACATTAGAAATGGCTCCATATTACTAATGAATGTTTTATACCTACATCGCTTTAGTAGATAGCCACGGGTAAGAAAAAGAAGCTTTTGTTCGGCTCGGTTTTCAAGGTTAAGTGTTGGTAAATAGAAATGCCATTTCACTGCATAAATTGCTCGAGCTCGTGTGGCGATATTAACAATTCAAATTAATTTCACTAACACGTTCTTTTTGTCTTAATAAATAAAAACTTTTACCCGTCAGAAGCATGTAAAAAAAGTTCAAGGTAAAAGCTAGCTAGTCATTTAATAAATCAAAAGAACCAAAATGAATTTTCCACTAAAGAATTTTCAAACTTGTAAATAATTGCTAAATGTATTTCAGTTATGCTATTTTCCTAGTAGCAATGGGTGCCTTTGAATTGCAATTTATTTATTAATTTTTCCATTACTCGTTCATACACGATATAATGTTATACTTCCATCCATCAGTTTCAGATTAATTATTCGGCAGAAGGTCCAGCTACCAATCAATTTAAAAACCAACGAAATAAAAGACTTGGACCAGTAATTAAACTTGGCGAAACTTGGAGGAGGAATTAATTATGAAATGCTTAATAGCAAGCTAAAATTTTTAAACAGTCAGTTATACGTCGCAGCAGTGAGGGGTGCTTGCTAGTCAAACCAGCTGTACAATAAAATCTTTCTTTTCGGCCGATTTAACACAAAAATGATTTCTCCAAACTCTTATTCGACATTTGAGTTTGCGTTGAGATGTGGCTATTACCTTGGAACCATGTCTTGGGAATTGAAGGATGGAGGAGTCAGACAAAAAAAACCAAAAATTTTCAAGTTCTTGACATACAAAGTTACGACCAAGACTTTACATGTTGCTCTACTCTGTACTCATTATTGGTTTTATTATTCCAATGGTTTTTATTGAGATGGCAGTTGGGGAAGTTTTGCTCGGAATAACTCTTATATTCTTGATCACATTTTCATTCGTGGCCATTATTCATCTTCATTCATTCCAAAAGGAAGACCAATTGCTCATAAACAGCGTTTTACAAACTGATCATCAATATCGTAAGAATTTATATGTGGATTTTAAATTGACTAATTTATATATGATCCTAATTGTATTCTTTAGATGCTATATTCAAATTAAAAGACGACATTCCCGAAAACAAAGTTTTGAAACGACTTCAAAATTTTGTTTTCTGATACATTGTTACCCAATTGGAATATCGCACCTAAAATATACTCTATTATAATTAACTATTTGCATAATTATAATACGTACGATTTTCACGATCAGTTTGAAGAATACTGTTTATGAGCAATTGGTCTTCCTTTTGGAATGAGTGAAGATGAATAATGGTCACGAATGAAAATAGGATTAAAAAGATTAGAGTTATTCCAAGCAAAACTTCCCAAACAGCCATCTCAATAAAAATGATTGGAACGAGTAAACTAATAATGAGTACAGTGTAGAG